>VKOC01046560.1:0-173047 GCA_009364415.1 Spea multiplicata | reverse complement strand
TCCTAGAAATGTAGGTTCTTAGGAAAGGGGTGAAGCAGAGCACATGTGTATTACAGTGCAGAGCTGGATCACTATGTGTTCCATGAACAATATGTAGAAAATATATTAGGTAATCTTTAGCCTTGTTTGGGAGAGTTTACAGAGGGAATTGTAATTGTGCTACTAGGTGTGTTGATAGCAGCAGTTTGTTGTTTCAGGGTAGTTGTAGCACCCTTTAGCTTTGTAAGTGCGTATACATTTTAAGTATTTGGTTTGCCATATAAATGTGACATCTAGCTATAAAAGTGAGTGATAATTGTGACTATGATTTGAGTTATTGGGCAAATTTGGCTTAAAATTATATATATATAATATATATATATTAAATATTCATGTTGTTTTAAATGCTACAAAATCATAGCAAAGACTCCAATTCGATTGCTTGCTGAACGACATCATGCAGTGAAGCTTTATTTAACATGGAGGATGATAGAGTTAAAAAAAAAGAAAAACCCCGATGTTTATTAAGGTCCCAGTCAGGCGCCCCTGTTGAGATTGGCGCCCCTGTGCGGCCGCACAGGTCGCACACCCCTAAGGCCGGCCCTGATAGCACATAAACTGTTTATTACATATCCAACAAAAATAAAATACTTGAAAGGATTATATATAATATGACCATTATTTGTGATTATATTATGACATTTTAACAAATTATGACATAGTGAAATAGGAGAATAGGAGACTTAACAGAAAATCCTTAAAGGTTATTATTTTTCCTTCCCCCTCTCTCTCTCTCTCTCTCTCTCTCTCTCTTCTCTATATATATATATATATAACTGTGTTCTATATATTTAAAAAAAACACTAATAGAAGAACAAAACAAGGAGGCTATTCTATTTTATGCACATGAGCAGCAATTATTGTCCCCAGTAGCTTAGTCATCTTTTACAAAGTTTTTTGCAGGTCTGCTTAACTTAGAAACTCAAAACTCAAAAGGGTTATTGATATATTAATGGCCTAGAGCAACATAGTATCACTCTACTCATATTTTGCTTTATTGGCCTCCTTGAAACCCAGATTCATTTTCTGGTAACTAGATTTAGCTTTCCTAATCTGCTTTGATAATTCCACTTCCATGCCTTCTGGCCTGATGCTATATTAAGCTGCCTGGTTTCCATAGGGGAACATGTTGATTATAGTCATGCATCACCTCTAGCTGAGGGGTGTCAAAATAATTTTATTTTAAATATATCTTTATGCTCTTATATATTCTCCTATATATTACACTGTACTGACAGACAGTCATTGAATAGCAGATCAAAATCCTGAATGCTGAAATATAAAAAATAAATATTCCCCTATGAGCTGCTATGGCAGAATAACAATTTATGCACAATACAAAACATTTCCTTAATGTGGGATCTTGATAATATATCAGCTTAGTTTGTATAAATTCGGCATAAAGATTGTCTTAGATAAGTGCTTTGGGCCTTGAGTCTTCTTTTGGAATAGAATATCTGAGTCAATCTCAGGAAATCTTAAGAAATCTCAGTCAATCTTAAGAAATCAACCTTTACCAAATTAGACTCAGATAGGTGTTTAAAGCATTATTTTGCATAGTAAAACTTAAAAAAATGAATGTTGATTTCAACAAGCTTCACAATGTTTTCAAATTCTGTAAAAACAAATATTTTATACACAATCTCAAAACATAGGATGAGGTGTAAGTGAATCATAGTATTCTACAGTCATAAAAGTAACAATAGTTTGTGTTGAAACTAGACTTGGGCACCAGGGGGCTCTTCGTGTTCGTCTTCGTGCTCGTCTTCGTATTCCACGGATATTCGCCTGGTCCTGTCTTCTCTTCGGGCGAATATTCGTGGACATTCTTCGTGTTCGGTTTTTCTTCGTTTTCCCCGGTTAAGGGGTTAATACGGGGTTAAAGCCGCTCTGGCGCCAGGAGTTTAAATGTCCGTATGAGCAACAACAGACGACCCCCCTGCTGGCGACCAATAGGGTCGCTCGTACAGACTGTTAAACTCCTGGTGCCTAATTGTCCGGCAGATCCCGCTGGACCAATGGGATCTGCCGGGTAAGTTGCAGCATTGGGATTTTAAAAGTCTGTACGAGCGACTCTGTTGGTCAACCGGCTCTGCAGATGATGGTCAAATAGCAGTATTTTTGAATCTGTATAATACACATCTACTAAGGAAGGGTGTGAAATGGCTTGAATACAGAATTAGAACTACAGTCCATTGCAGTCAAAATTATAGTCCAGGACAAAACAAAATAGAAAAGCAGACTGGCTCCCAAACATACTGTACCATTTAAATTTCAAGATCCCTAGGTTAGTGAAAAGCCCAAGTTTAATTTAGTGTTAGCCCAAAGGTGTTACAGAAAAAAACAGGTTTCAAATTGTGTAAATGCTTAATAAGAACAACAAGGAACTGTAGTCAAGGAAAATAAATGTGTAACGAAAATATAAGGATAACCTACATTGATGAGCATGCACTGGGGAAAAAATGAATATTGAATTGTGATCATGTTGTCAGAATACCGTAAACATGATGTTCTCTATTTGAAGGAGAAACCACTTGCTCACATTTTCATAGCACTGCCTCTGAGCAACACTCAGGTATAATAAAATTTATAAAACTGTATAACAAAATTTATGAAACCACAGAGAATACATTTTATTTGAATATGTTCAGTTATGTTTTTGTTTATCCCCACAGCAGATGTTTAATTTACAAATCAGGCAGTTACGACCGCTCCTCCAAACAAATAAGAGCAGAGAGTCAAATGCTCACATCAACTTTTCTGCTTTTCATTATTTTTATAATGTATCATGAATATTCAACTCTTTGAGAAACTACACTTTTGATACCCGAAATTCTCCAAATAATAATTTGCTGTTGCATTCTTCCAAGAAAAAGAAAAAAAAGATGCAGGTAATTTCCTAATATTAACTAATGAGACAAACTGGTAGTTGTTTATAATCCTCAACCAATAACTTTCATCACAGTTTTAGGAGGGGACCTTCTGAGAACAACTTGCCCAAAACTAATAAATGCATTGGAAATACAAAACAAACAATGACTTGTTTACTGATTTAACAAAATTATTTATGATGTTCTTTTAATTTAATTAATGACTGCCAAATGCAAAAGACCAGGCTTTTGATGCCAACAGAAGTTGGTATGCAAGCAGAGGCTAAAATGCAGAAAACTGGTGCTATACAACATGCATGGTGCAGAAGATCATTTCAATCACCATCACAGAACGTTTGTAAGAGGCTGGGCTTAACCCCTTCAGGACCGGGATTTTGATACTAACGTGTCGCTAAAGGACCGGAGCTGTTTTTGTGTTTTTGCCATGTCTTCTTTCACCTGTAATTTCTCTCTTATCAATTAGTGCACCGACACAAATCATATATTGTTTTTTTCAGCACAAGTAGGGCATTCATATGAAACCATATTAAGCTGGGTAGTACATTGTTTTGTTTGAAATAAACGGGAAAAAGGGGGGAAAAAATGAAGAAAACGCATTTTTTTACAGTTTTGTATACATACAAATTGTACACACATTGAACCAATGGGAAAAAACTATCCCAAATATATTCATTAACTTGTCCTGATTTGGAAACCACCCAACATGGCCAGGATTTTTATCTATTTTGACCGGTATAGGGCAAATATTGCAAGGCATGCATCACGTTTTTGAAATGTAATTTTTTTTCAAATTTGGCATGGTAGTCTAATAACTGCAATAGTCGTCACAGATACTGATTATCCCCCCAAAATTATATGTTTATGAACAGTAGATAAGTCAAGGTGTACAACTAGGGTAATTTTGACACTTTTCAAACAGGGATTTTATCGCCAATTGCTGCCAAATTTTGAGGTATTTTTATATTTTTTTGTTTTTTTTTGCATATGTTGCAATGTTGCTTTAGATTTTATATTATATTTTGTATAGAATATGTGCAACTGCAGAAAAAAACACCAAACTGTGTTCACCAACATCCCCCGGTTCCAACAAGGCCTCACATGCATGGTTCATGCATTTTTTGAGGAAGCTATGAGGGAAAAACTGGAACATGCGCATTTTAGTTTTCAAATTTGGAATTTTCAGAAATTGGTTTCCTGGGCCCATATCCCATTTGGGACATTTTGGAAGCCCCCCACTGTAAATGACCCCATAAAAGTATATATTTATTAACAGTAGACAAGTCAAGGTGTTCAACTAGGATAGTTTTGACAGTTTTCAGCTAGCCATTTCTTCACTGATGTCTGCCAAAGTTTACGGAAAATTTATTTTATTGCGTTTTTAACAAATACATTTCAATGTTAAAATTTATTTCTTGCACAGCATATGTGCAACAGTGGAAGAAAACACCACATTTTGTTCACCAACATCCCATGAGTCCAACAAGGCCTCACATGCATGGTTCATGCATTTTTTTGAGGAAGTCATGAGGCCATAACTGGAACATGCGCAAGTTTTCAGGAATTGGTTTACTGGCCCCATATCCCATTTGGGACATTTTGGAAGCCCCCCCACTGTAAAGTACCCCATAAAAGTATATATTTATGAACAGTAGACAAGTCAAGGTGTTCAACTAGGGTAGTTTTGACAGTTTTCAGCTAGCCATTTCTTCACTGATGTCTGCCAAACTTCACAGGGAAATTATTTTATTGCGTTTTTAACGCATACATTTCAATGTTGCACTGAATTTCTTGCACACCATAAGTGCAACAGTGGAAGAAAGGACCATATTTTGTTCACCAAGATCCCCCGATTCCAACAAGGCCTCACATGCATGGTTCATGCATTTTTTGAGGAAGCTATGAGGGCAAAACTGGAAGATGTGCATTTACATTTTTTTAAATATTTTTTTTTATCAGATTACTTGTAAGTGACAGGTTTAGGCCGCTGACATCAATCAGGGAGACCGATCAATAATCAGCGACTTAAAATGTCACCGACAAGTGATCAGGTAATAATTATGATTTTTTTCATTTATTAATAATTTGTGTTTTTTCATAATTACCCTAGATGACCCCTCTCTCTTTGTAGAGCAGGGTCATCCGTGGGCTGCCATAATGATCCGATCACTCCTATTGGCCAGGAGCGATCTGATCAGCCCAGCATTTGACCTGGAAGCACCCTGGACTTTCAGGTCAGTGCTGTTATTTTTTTTTATTATTATTATTATTTTATTTTTTTTTTAATTTATTTTTTAATTTTTATTTTTTATTTTTAACTCTTTCAATGCTGATGCTCCATTGAAGCACAGCATTGATTGATATTTAGTCCCCACAAGCTTGTGGGGACTAATATTAACCCCTGCAATGCTGCGATGGGGGTCATAAACAATCGCAGCATTGAAGGGGTTAATTGAGGAAGAGGGGGGGTAGAGGTTAACTGAGGGGGGTGGGGCTGGTCTCCACACTCATGTGGAGACCAAAGAGCCCTGTCTCCCTGTCCCTGAAGCTGCCTCTGGCAGCTGGGACACAATCTCCAATGGACTGGAGATTGTAGGAGAGGAGTCTCTCTGATCAGCCCTACAGCCCTGTGGCAGCTGAAACAGCGATTGCAGAGAATCACTCCGTGGGAGTGATCGTAGGCTTTGGGGAAGGCTTAGACACGCTGTGCTGTCTGCCCAGGACTCCTGGGCAGACAGCAGCAGCAGCGCCCCCACGATCACCGCGATTGTGGTGATGTGGGGGCGTTTTTTGGGATAGACGTACCTGGTACGTCCCGGTCTACAGGTGACTGTTAACCAGAAGTACCAGGTACGTCCCGGTACTGAAGGGGTTAAAGGCCATATTTTTTGTCACAGTGAAAAATGAGTGCGGCCTGCGCACGTATACAATTCTGATGAAGTGGCCCACTGCAGAAAAAACTTGGACACCCCTGGATTATGCCCTTTGTACATGCGCCCCTTTTTCTTTGATTTTTTTACAGATATGATTCAATATGTAAATTGAATTTGTTGAAAAAAAATTGTTGGGTAAAAATCATGTTTTTTTTGGGGGGTGAGGCCCTTAACAGATTCTCGCACCCGGGCCCTGAGGCGTCTAGTTACGCCCCTGTAGAGGGCATAGGTCAAATTACACAACTGAAATAGTTGGTGAGAAACTGGAACATAAGTGTAGACTCGGGATCAACTTCAGGGCAAAGGATGTCTGCTTTAGATAACTGAAACCCCACCCATATCATACATATTAATGTTATGTAGGTTAGGCTTGTATCCGGAATAAACTTTTATACATTCAAAGAAGTCTTATGGTCATCACAACGTTTGATTTCCACAACAATATTAACCGTCTAAAAATTGCAAAGGCGTGGTAGGCCAAACCGTCTTTTCCTTAGCTAACTGAATACCCAAATTATCTGATATCTCAAAAAATGAATTAAGCAACATAGAACACTCATTAGAACCCCTTTTACCTCAATAGACCAATATAGAAAATCGAAATAAGCAAAGCTATTGATAATTTAATAAAATATAAAACTCCTGGCCCTGATGGCTTTACCAGTTTCTTTTACAAAACATTTAAAACCGACATAATAGACCATCTATTAGATACCTTTAAGGAGATAGCTCAGACAGGCTGTTGTCCAAAAGAGATGTTATAAGCTAACATTATTCCAATTTTGAAATCAAATAAATCTTCTGAACTTGTAATAAATTATAGACCAATCTCTCTGATTAATGTAGACATCAAGTTATATTCATCCATTTTAGCAGAGAGAATAAAGCTGGTCCTAAATTCAATAATACATAGAGATCAAATTGGATTTGTCCCAGGAAGAGATTCCATCAATAATATTAGACGTCTGTTAGATACCTTAGACTATGCGGAAAAGAATACTAGTTCTATGCTGACTCTCTCATTGGATGCAGAAAAAGCATTTGATAGAGTTGGGTGGAGTTTTCTGAGTAAAGTGTTCAATGTATTCGGAATAACGGATTGGATACATGACGCAATAATGGCGCTATATAAAACTCCAAGTGCTAGAGTATTAAGAATAAATATATGTTCAGATTGGTTTTTTCTTTAAAACGATACTAGACAGGGCTGTCCCCTCTCTCCATTATTATATATTTTATCTTTGGAACCTTTTACCAATATCCGCCATAATAACAACATTGTGGGCCGCCAACTCAGGAAAGGAGACTTAAAGATTGCGCTATACGCAGATGATGTCATTTTCACCCTGACGAACCCGTTAACTTCTATTGAGGCTTTTGTGCAAGAGGTGGATAGATATAGCCATGTTTCCAATTATAAACTAAATTTGGATAAGTCTGTAGTCCACTATATAAATATAGATTACCAGACTGCGGATACAATACGAAAAAAACTTTCACTTAGTAGAAGCTAAAGATGAATATACTTATCTTGAAATTATAATACGTAAAAAAATCGATACAATTCTGGAAATAAATTTTTTACATCTTGTAAAAGCCACTAACAAACTTCTTAAAGAATGGAAATCACTCCAATTTATATGGTGGGGCCGCATTAATATCCTTAGGTCTTACATCCTTCCTAGATGGATTTATCTTTTTCGTATGATTCTATTACCTATACCACCTAGTTGGCTCGCAATGCTCCAAACTAGCTTCCAAAACTTTGTTTGGAAAGGTAGAAGACCGAGGATAAGTAAAGGATATCCTAGCCTCAAAAATTTCTGAAGGAGGGACAGGTTTCCCACTGATAAGGCAATATCAAGAGGCTGGTTTACTACTACATATTGTTAAGACCCAATCAGAGACCAATTTAGATGAAGGATGGTACAAAATCGAATCTGGAGTCATGCCAGATGAAAAATTTAAATTCCACTGTATGGTCAACTCAGCTGAAATAATCAAGACAATTAAAGGGAACAATATGATTCTTGAGAAAATAATTCCAATATGGTACTTATTTAAGAACAAGATAGGCCTTAAAGACAAATTAATTAAATCTTTCAACATACAATCTCTTGAATCTATAATACCAGACCTAGTACTTTTGGACTGGAAACAAGCTGGTATAAGGACTTTAGAGGACATATTGATAGAAGGGAAGATCAAACCTTTTCCTATACTAAACCAATTGTCAGGCCCCCAGCCCCTCATCATACCCCTTACCGGGGTCTTCGGCTGGAAGCCGTGCTCCGTTGCGGGGCGGATTGCGTCCCCGTCCTCCTACGGTGCCTCCCGTGCCGCCAACCATGTGGCGGATCATTCGGCCCCCACACCGTTGCGGCCATGCACAGCAATTGCGCCATCTGCTGTCCCCCGCACGGTAGTGCAGGGCAGACAAAATTAACTCTTACTTAACCCCGTGGTGGGGATTACATATATTCACAGGTGAAGGTGGTAACACCTGTGAGTCAGTGGGAGGAACCTGGCCTGTAGGATATAAAAACCCTGCTCACCCTCCAGTCTGAGCTTAGTTATTGAGCTTCTAGTGCCTCTTGTTCTGCTCTGTGTCATTCCCCATTTATCCTGCTTTTTTTGTGTTTGACCTCCCGGTATTAATCCACAGTCTGTTTCTGAAGTTGTTTGGCATTGGAGAGGGCACCAGAGACAAATTGCTGGGGAACTTTGTACCAAGTATCAGCTGCAGGGATGTAAGAAGGAAGCAATCTCAATGATCAGAGAAGTAATTCAAACCGATACCGCTCCCTTGCGATCTGCGTGGCAACAGCTGCTGTGTGCCGGGGTTTGTTGTCAGATCCCGGCGCACAACACTGAAGCTGCGTCCACCGCTGTCTGTGCCATCTGAACCGGAAGAAGACAGAAGAACTGAAGAAGAGGAGCGAAGAAGAGGAAAAGGAGCTGTAAGGAGAAAAGAGGAAAGGTAGGAAAGCATTCAGTGAGAGTGACAGTGTGAGTGGATTGGTATGTGTGGATTGGTATGTGTGTGGATTGGTATATGTGTGGATTGTATGTGTGGATTGGTAAATGGAATTGGTATATGTGTGGATTCGTATATGTGTGAATTGGTAATATGTGTGGATTAGTATATGTGTGGATTGGTATATGTGTGGATTGGTGTATGTGTGGATTGGTGTATTTGTGGATTGGTATATGTGTGGATTGTTATATGTGTGGATTGGTATATGTGTGGATTGATAAGTGTGGGAGAGTGATGGGTGTTATGCTGTACCATTTCTAATGTATTTTTCATTATATAATTATGCTCTAAAGTACATCATAACTCCCATCACTCTATACTGTTCCATACAGTGGCAGAGCTGGGAGACAGAGGCCTTGCACGCCCACCGCAGGACTCCTGAAAGGTAAGTGAACTTCAAAGAGGGAGAGGGTAGATAGTTAGGAGGGGGTAGATAGGGAGAAGGGAGTGAGATGGGGGATAGGGGTAGATAGGGAGACGGGAGTAAGAAGGGGTAGATAGGGCAATCATACTCTTATCATGCCAAGTCTGCGAGTACATCCTGGAATCTGGGTATGCCTGGGCATGATAGGAATGTAATTGCTGTTAACAATCATGTATATATATTGTGAGGTAGGTCTGGGATCGCCCCTCGCTGAGGTCGAGGGACAAGCGCTGTCTTCAATCAAACCAGGCAAATAGCAGTTCGTGCAAACTGACACAGGGTCAGGTTTATTAGAAAGGTTGCAGGGACCAAAGAAATATAACAGTAACAAAAGAAACACCTTGCCTGTCCGGCACTTACTATACATAGGTTGTCCCTCACTACCAGCTGGAGAGCTTCTCTCTGCCAACTTAGCATAACATAATATAATATAATATATGTCCAGCAACCTTTACTCACAGGTCTCTTCCACAGACAGGCTTTCTGTGTCCTCAGTCAGAGAGAGCTACCTGCCCTCCTGGCTTCCCTTTTATATCCACCCTCTCCTTCTTTAATTAATCACCTAGCAGGTGGAAGACTCAGGTGTTACTCCACATAGGAACGGCATCTAGGAGAAACATACCTCCCTTCCACCACCAATCCAACATGACTGTCACAATATATATATACATACACTTACAGTTAGATGAGTGTCACAGCCATGTGGTTCTGGCCTGGAGAAGGAAGGGGCGGGGCCAGTTGTCACAGGGAGGGGGAGTAAGTAGGAGCTGCTGCTGTGAGACGGTGAGTCAGACTAAACGGATTATATAATGAGGGGGATTTTTCAGAGCGTTTGCTCTGAAAAAACCCTAATTTTATAATCGATAATAATAGATTCAACTAATCGATAATGAAATTTGTTGGCAACGAATTTCATTATCGATTATTATCGATTTTATCGATTAGTTGTTGCAGCCCTACTTGAATGCTTCTAGGGGCTGGCATTAGCAATGAACCCACTGGCACCTTCTCTTGTTTTCTTCCTGCATTGAATGTCTTATTCCAGACTCTACTTTGCAAAGCATGCACATGCCTAGAAGAGGTACTTACAGTACATTAACATTTTATTTATGTAATAAAATTAAAATCCTAAAAAAAATCACTAATGGAAAAAAAAATTGTAGTTGTGGATAAATTAGAGACAAGCATATTGAAGAAAACATGAAATCCATTTTTGTATTCTAACCAGACCTGAAACAACTGTTTCATACCCATGTTACATTTCTACAGAGGTTAATGAAGAATAGATGTGGTTCACCTAAATGGAAAGGTTTAGAACACAAAATACAATGTATTCTAAGTTTAAGAAATGTAGACTGTGTAACATCAGTCTGAACAATTCCTAAATCTGAATAAAATGCATGTAGAAAGTTTTTTTTTTTTTCCCCCATTGCTTGAAATATTAAAGAATGTTCTGTTCTCTGTTCTAGTATTTCCTTGTAATGTGTTCTTGTCACTGATTACCCTTTTGCTTTTTTGTTTTGCTCACCTGCTCACAGACATATAGGAATTATGCTAACAGAAACATTATATGATAGCTTGTGCGTTGACAAATGTGACTTCAGTTGGATTAGTTGCATTTATCTTTTGAAATGTCTTAGGGGAGGAACGATGCTTTTGTAAAAGTGTACTCTTCTTTGCCTGCGCCAGTTTCTCAGCCTTTTTGAAAACCCCGGATTTACGAAGAGGGCATATGACTACTTTAAAGTTGTTTTTGTTTCTTTAATTTAAATGTTATAGTTACTTAGTCACCCATTCATTCTATTTTTTTTTGGAGGGGGGGTGTTAAAAATCTTATATATGATATTTCTATGTTCTAAAAGTTACACCTTTGATTTAAGTCACGTCTTTCCTTCTGTAAAACGTTCAGAAATATTTTACTCGTATTTTTACTTAGAGAACCTCCATCCTATGCCATTAAATTGTGGTTGATATGGGAGACACTTTGTAGGAATATTATCAATACCTATGCCATGACGCTATGACGTCCAAAAAAAAACCGCATCCCAAGAATCCCCTATGGAAAATCTATATAAATTAGTTATTTCTGTGTAATCTTCGGTTGTAGAATTAGACATAAACTCATGTGCACCAAATTTATCTTCTCAGCAAATGGTGGTTTCTCAATTTGAAATTATATTTTTATATTTCTCCAAATTGTACTTGATATTTACCAATTTCCGCCTACTTACCCTGTTACTTAAAAATGAAATGTCTATTAAATCCAATAAGTAATTACATGACATTAAAAAAGCTAATACTGCCAAAGTATATTTAGCATTAAGTTATGGTGGGTAAAGGTGATGAAACCCCTTCCACTTAAAATTAAGGGAGTAGTAGAAGCATTAAAGTATATAAAGTACACCAAGTGGACAAATAACAACTGATTTAAAAATATTTAAAAAAAATAATTTTATAAAAACGCTGATTTGTGGCTAACATTTTGCTTCAGTGAACACTGAAGTCTTCAGCTGTGATCTTTTATGAAAAATTGGAAACAAACATTAATAGTTAGGGTGGATTGGCTGGCATTGCTGGTATCTATTTCTGAAGGCGGTAGAAACAGATAATAACAACAAAAAAGTTGGCTCTGAAAATTATAGGATTCTACGAAAATGCTGAATGAATAGTTTAATTATAGACTTTTAAGTCGTGAATCTCAACTTATTAATCATTATCAAAGGAAATTGATTTTAATCAATGTCAAGTCAATATAAAGAGATCATTTGAAATTTGAAGGTGCCCATGCATTCAGTATAGAGATTGTTCCTTAAATGTTTTACTTTTATATATGTGTGTGTGTATAATATGGACTGCAATACCTTCACATGTTGAACATGTATACCATGTTGAACCCATATACCACCTTCTGTTTATTAAGTGACAAATTAAGTCAATTCATGTGACCACAAAGCTTGCTCTGTCCAATGAAATTGTCAATTCAATATAGTTCCTTTTTTATGCACGTGTTTATAGAACTATTAATTTGAAAAATATACAGCTATATATACAGCTCACTGATGCACTGTTTTTCTGTTTGCAGATATATGATGCTGATTGATGGCAAAAATGGAGTATTTATGATCGATCGGGACAATTCTGTTTTTCATGTTTCAAACCTTGAATTTCCATTTCGAAAAGATCTTCGACTTCATTTGGCAAACACTCTTTTGGATGGTGTAAGAATATATACATTACTGCTATTTACCTCTGATGCTGTTGTCACATACAGGATATTTCCAAAGCGAAGGATATGTCCATTGCTTTAACATTAACATAATATTGGCATGTGAGCTGGATAGTGTGCAATACTAGAGTACACTATGAATACAGTAGAGTTATGAGGCACAATTATTTAATTCATTTTAAATCGTAAAACATTCTCATAGGATTGTTTGGGTAGTCTAGAGCATTAGCAACATGTAACCGTCCTACAGTGTGTGCTGGCAGATATATATGCCTCCAAAAATATTGGCACGCTTAGTAAATATGAGCAAAGATGTCGGAGAAAAATTATTTTTTATTTAACCTTTGAAATCTTCTTAAAAAAAAAATAAAGTAAAAACTCTGCTCTCATGGATATCAAACAAAATACAGGTTTATAAAAAAACTGTTAATTGTTAAAATCACACAAAAATAAACAATTGTCAAACTGTTAAAAAAAATAGTTTTTAGTATAGCTAGAACTAGGATAGGAACAGAAAATTGTGCAACAATTACAATGCGGGTGTGTAAGTATTATGCAATAGGCCAAATTCCCTCAGTCAATCATCCCAAAGGGTAAGGCAAAGGAATATAGCTGTGATGTATGTCAAATAGTTGTTGAGCTTCACAAAATGGGAAGTGTCTATATGAAAATAGAAGAAGCATTGGAAATGCCCGTTTCCTCCACAGGGCAATAATTAGGAAGTTCCAGTCAACTGGAAATGTAATGAATCAACCTGGAAGAGGACATGTGTCTATATTGTCTCAATGCACTGTGAAGAGGATGCTTTGAGTGACCAAAAAGGATCCCTAGCCATATGGAAAATTACCTCATTCCCAGAGGACCTGGACATTTTGTTAGGATGCATGGCATCATGGGCTTTATCAAATATCAACAGATATTAATACCTCTGCCTCTGCCAGAAAGCTTAAAATGGCTGTGGTTGGAATAATGATTAAAAACATACCTCAAAATCAACAGAAAAATGGTTTACTGGTAAGAAAATCAAGGTTCTACCATGGCCATCGGAGTCACCTGACTTGAACTCTTAGAGAACCCATGGGGTTAAGTGAAGAGGAGAGGCCACTAGCGTCGATCTTGGAATTTGAAGGATCTGGAGAGATAATGTATAGGGGAATGGTCTCAGATCCCTTTGCATATATACTCCAACCTCATCAGGCATTATAACGTAGAACAAGTCTGAGAGCTGTAATATTGGCAAAGGAAGGTAGCACACAGTACAGATTAAAAGGATGCCAATAATTGGAAAAAATGCTCTAAAGTAAGATAGCTTTCAGAAATAGACATGTTAATTGTATAATTTTGCCATTTAACCAAATGCAATGTGAACAGAAGTAACATCTAAATCAAATCAATTTTTGGTGTGACCACCCTCTGCCTTTTAACCCCTTCCGGACCGGCGATTGCATACTGCGTCTTCACTTGAAGACCGCAGTATTTTTTAAAATATTTAAATTCCGTGATCGTGATTCGCTGCAAAGCGATCACGTGCACGGAATTGAGGGGGGGGTGGCTGCTACTGATCGCTGGGAACACCCAGCGGTCAGTAGTAGCCGCCCCTCGCGATCCCAGCATTCAAAGCGACGCTGGATCACGTAAAAGCAGTGACGTACCTGGTACGTCCCGGTCTGCCGGTGACCTGTGACCTGGAAGTACCAGGTACGTCCTGGGCTTGAAAGGGTTAAAGAAGTCGGCAAGTAGGTTGCTCCAAACAGCATTAAGAACTAACCAAAGTTCAGTGGATTTATGCAGCCTCAGGTGCTTCTCTCTCTTCATGTAATCCCAGACAGGCTTGATGTTGAGATCAGGTCTCTGTGGGGGCTAGATCATCACTCCCAGGACGCCTTGTTCTTTACACTGAAGATACATCTTACTGATTCTGGCTTTGGCTGTATGTTTTGGGTTGTCATCCTGCAGAATGCATCTTGTTGCCAACACAAATGACAGCTCCTCTAGTATTGTTAGATATTTACTTTGTCAGATTCTGGGACCACCCAATTCTTAGCTTATCTTGGTAAATAGTTAGACCTGGCTGCACCATCTTTGCTAGTACTAGGCTTTTTTGCATTTCTGCCAAAATGGTGTCATTAAAATGACAATATTTGTTTACCCAATCTTGACAAGTTTGTGATTTGCCCTGATTACTTTGAAAGCAAAGTTATACATGTACCCCTAGCGATCAGCTATAATATAGGTCCAAGGGGGCTCACATATGATTAAAGGTCAGTTGAATGAATACTAAATACGTACCTTTGTTCTTCTCTCTGCAGGAAATGATTATCGACAAAGTTAAAGGTCAGGCTGTGCCTCGTTACCTCATATATGATATTGTCAAGTTTAATGTAAGTATTCATAGTAGTTTTTCATCTTTTTAGTTTGTACTTTTACATATGTTATGCATTTTAATTCTGAGTCCTATATACAGGGATTAATGATCTCCACGGGAATTTTTCTTCATATTTTTTTTTTTTTTATATACTCTAGCTGTTGAATCAGCTTTATTCATGCTTTATGGAATGGGTACTGTCATCTTAAAGCCATACGCCTTATGAAATTAAGGTTGTCAAAAAGTCCTGAATGATGAAAGGTAATCTGAAGGTGTTTAAGTTGTACCCCATCTTTGTCATAAACTGTAGATATACGAGGAGAAAGCGCTTCTGGTTCAAATATAAACTTTTTAAAAGTATTAGAATAAGTTGAAAACAGACCATCTATCTGTACTTCTTACCATAGTTCTAAATGAGTTGGTAGAAGAGCATCTTAGCAAATACAGTAATTGAGGAGGAATATAAATGAACAATATCGTACAGATATGTTTTGTGAAGAAGGGTGTATGAGCAGCCCATTCCTTACAGGCAGGATGATGTGTAATACACAGCTAGCAAAGCCTGTTATTCATCGACTTGCACAGAAAAAATCAACCTGTCCTCCATAATGAGCACTTGAAGCACACCTGTGCTCTATATTTTATAGTACTGGCTATGGAGTAAACTTGCTTGTTTATCACTGTTGGTTTGTGACAATGTGCTCTTTTTTTTTTTTTTTTTTTTTTTTTTTTTATTTCTTCCCCATTCTCATTTTTTTTTCATCTGCTCCACAACTGCAATACATACTGCAACGCGTCATTGTGCTTGTCTAGTTTTTAGCCTTATGGGTTTAAATTTAATGCTAGACGTGATGTTGCAGCTCATAGATTTCCCCACTGTATTTGAAGTAGCTACCATACCCTTTCCTAGGAATGGTTACAGTGAGCGTCTGACCATACTGCAATATGTTCTTTGCATTAAGTAGTAAAACGCTAAATACATACATCTCACATCAGTAGTGCTTGTTGAGTTCCCATATTTGGACAGCTTTGTACCTAGGTACAGCTTGTTAGGAAATCAGTACACAAAGGGTTAGAATTAAATGGCTCCAGCTTATGTATTATCCACTTTTTGTAGCATCTAGGTAGGTACAGAGGGATCACTGTCACGACTGCAACAGTAGCTGGGCGCTCTGTGTCTGCGCTTGAATGTGAATAAAGAAAGGCAATTTATATAATTTCTAATGGAAAATAGAGCTGCATATTGTTGAAATGGGAGTTATTGAGCTCTAATTATCTGATTCTCCAATCTGTAATTGAGATTCACAATTTAGAACCTTTCTGCTCTTTCATTAAGCCACAAATCCAATAAGCTTGGATGAAGTCATGGAAATGAGAATATAGAATATGGCTCCATTATTCCTTGGGAGCAAATTATTTCATTTCAAGTTAACCCCCACACTCCTTTAGCCAATTTGAGGGTATTAGGGATAGACGAGATTCAGCAGTGGTACCAAGTCACATATATAGCTATGAAGATAACATTTGTGTGTGTATTGTGACATATTCTAGCCCAGGACTGCTGGGCCTATGGGGCAAAAGTCCCTCTATTGCGTTGCAGCTTTTAAGGATCCAAGATCTCCCCTTAAACTGGCCCATTTATATCTTTACATCTTCTTCACGGTGACTAGTGCCAAGCACCAGGAAGGATAAGGCATCATATCCCAGTGCTCTGCAGGAAAAAGACCCACAGCGGAGCAGGAGCACCTTGTTGACCCCCATAAGTGCACACACAATGTATGCATACAGAGAGAAACTTTTAGACTTAATTTTAAGGATTTGCAGAGTGTAATGTATCCTTAAAACGAAACACATTTGTATTAGATATTGCAGTTGTAGGACACTGAAAGTGAGCTAGTAGATTGGGCCTAATGTTTCTTATTGAAAATATCCTTCACGTAGTTAAATCTCGTAGATTGTCTTAACGCATTAGTCTGCAAGGCCAAAAGCAAGATATGTATTGAAGTCTCAGTTGTAAAACAAGGGATTCACTGAACAAGTTTAAGGGTTGTAGCATTTTGATTCAGATTAACGTTACAGCAGTAAACAAAGGGGTGAGGTTAAGAAGTAAGAGTTGAAAATGAAGGTTAGATAAAGTGTGCAATAGGACTATAAACTGGATTTACAAATGCTTAAATTGGTCAAATTGGTGTTTCACCCTCAATTGCATTTATCTTGTTTTTCCCATGACCTATTTTTTTTTTAATAACAATCATGGTCACAAAACTGTGTGCATAAGATTACATGCTTCAAATACAATTTTATTGTACAATCGGTAGTTCAGTGATATTTGAAAATTGATAAAGGGATCTTAATATTTTGGAAGCTCCGTTTATTATTTTTTAGATTTTTGTGTTGCAGTTCTTCTCATATTACATGAAAGAAAATTCACCATTTTAAAAATATATATATTTCATATATTCATGAGAAATTTGTAAAACAAGATAAAGTTGTTAGTCCAGGCTCTTAGATGCTAAAATATGCACAAAATGGAATCAAAAGACTCTTTCCTGCTTACATGATCATCTGACGAGTTTAACTGGTGAGCTCTGAACTAGATATCAGTTCGTGTTGTGATTCTTATACCATTTGATTCCAATAATACTTACTGGTGAGCTCTGAGAACTAGATATCAGTTCGTGTTGTGATTCTTATACCATTTGATTTGAATTCATATACTATACAATCTGTCGATGATCCATTTTATCTAAATTTAACCCCTTAATGGCAATTGACGGTTCTGGCATGTCATGCACTAACATCAGGTTAGTGACAATTGACGTGCCAGGACCGTCATGACTTTAAACAGGTGCAGAAATCTAGCGATCTACGTTTGCTTTCTGCACTCAAACGGTGTTGCTGTAATGCCTCGACCTCGAGGCATTCAGCAACGCCACGATCGACACTAGGGGCCATGTCTGGCCCCTCCCCGGGGCGTTAACATCCGCCATACATCCTAAACTTCAATGGTGTCGCTGGAATGCCTCGATCAGCAGGCATTCAGCGACACCAAATACTTATGCCAGGACGGGCTGTGACCGCTCCGGAGTGATCTTCGCCATCCGCAAGATGGCGGCCCCCCTGTTAAAAAAAAAAGCAATCAAGTTGAAAAAGTTCGCTAGATGGTCTCCAGACCATGGGGTGTCTACTTTTAAAAAATGTATGATTTTATGGGGTAAATTGAATTGGCCGGGTTCAACAATGTCCCAATTAACACGGTGGGAAGGATGGCCACACATCCCAAATGTGGCCTTTTAGTTCCCCCCAAAAATGACAAACCCATGCATGTGGGGTATCACTGTACTCAGGAGATGTTGCTGAGCACATATTGGGTTGTCGTGTGACAGCGGCATAAACCAGGAGCTGTAAATTCATACATAAAGTAGGTGTGTGTGGGAAAAATACACACAAAAAATACTACTGCAAACTTTGAAAAAATACTGGTGGTAAAATGTGTGCATGCAAAGAGTTAAAATACCAGCATTTGAAATACCCTGGGGTGTATAGTTTTCAAAAATAAATGGATTTGATGGGTAAATTGCATTGCCAGCTTCAAAGATACTCAAAATGGCACATGGGGGTAGAATTACCAGATTTGGAAAAATGGCTTTGAAATAGAAAATGCTACCTGTACTTATTGGCCCATAACGTGCAGAAAAAAAGCAAAAAAATTTTTCATTACCTTTTATAGATGAGTAAAAGATTTTTCAACTAAAAGTAAAAAAAAGTAATTTTTTTCCACATTTTTCACCATATTTTATACCTTTTTTAATAGTAAATAATATGATACAATCAAAACAATGTCATCTAAAGAAAGCCCTTCTTGTCCTGAAAAAACCCAGTATATAACTTGTGTGGGTTCAGCAAACGGGAAAGAAGAAAATTACAGCTAAAGACGAGCAGCGCAGAAATGTTAAAACGGCCATTGTCACAAAGGGTACAAAAAATAAAATCAGCCTTTGTCACGAAGGGGTTAAACTCTTAAAGAACACCTCTATTAGTGTTGATGAATGGTGAGAATTTGAGAAAAGTCAAGGTCTCTAACAGTCAATGACTGTTAGCATTTTCCTCAGCCTTATAATGTATTAGTATGTATTAGTATGAATGGTATGGTAAGTGTGCATATAAAAATAATTACTTTAGCATTTCATATCTATCTGACCAGAATGCTATAATGAGGCAATTGGTGCTTATTGTTGGCACGCATACCATTATGTGATATGAATGAATACAACAATCATTCTCCTTTGTACATGCGTTTTATTAATGTATTGTGTTATTGTGTAGTGTATGCAATGCACAATATTTCTGTGGGCATAAAATTAGACTTTGTTTTTTATTCCTGGAAGTTTTTGAAGAATAGACAAATTTGTTACTGAGAGCAAATAACCAGGATAATTACATAATTTTCTGTCATGGAAATAGACACTTAAGACCCCCCCTTCTCCCACACAACAAGTGTGGCCAACTGTACCCCTTTGCCTCCAAGATGAAGCTGACCTCACAGACTGCTGTGCACTTCACTCCAAACATTGCCCAATTCCTCATACTATATAGGTAAGTGTACAAATACATTTCTGTATTGTAAATCATACGTTAGTTAAGCCTCTCCAATATGGAGCACATGGAGGGCTTTTATTTTCATTTGCTAAAAGGTAGCTTTATAAGCTGTTTCTATCTTTTGTGCTAGACCCGTTAAAGCGCTAGTTAAAAATCTTGTGGTAAATGAGTGCTTGAGTGAATTTTTTTTACTATAGCTTCTAGAAAGAATAGCATTTTTTATTTTTCAGTGAACAGTTATGAGTAATATAACAAACAAAAGTCAAATGACAGAAATTTTAGACAGTCCAATACTGGAAATTTATTGTCCAAGAGTTTGAATAAAGCGAAAGGCGGAGAAGGTGATGATCAAGTGGCCTGTATGTAATGTGACTATAGTCACTGCCATTAGTACCTTTCATATGATTATCTGGATCCAGTTAATAGTAGGGTAGAGTTTAGTTTAGTAAATATAGGATTTAGAGGCCTGATGTGTGCCCTGTGTTGTAGAACAAGTCAAACTGTGGCAACTGTGAGTCTCTATTATGTTGAAGGTATGAAACATGGTGGAGGTCTGCGCGATGCACTCAGACAACCTCCTCTGCTGCCGACACTTCTGCCAGGTCTTCTAAGACTGACCACTGGGAGGTCATGTGATGCTGGCGCTCCGTCATAGAAGCCACAGAGGAAGTGCCGGCAGCAGCAGAGGTTGTGTGCGCGAATCGCACATTCATCCACCGGCTGCCAGAGAGGAGGATCCACGCCCCCTGCAGCATTGCGGGGGATCTGGATCTTAGTCTTGTAGTAAGACCTCTACTTGAGGTCTTATTATAGAACAACCTCGAATATAAGACAATGGTTATTTTTTGAAAAAAAAATTGTCTTATAATTGAGCAAATACGGTAATTTTTGGTTATGTCGGGGGAAAAACTTTTAATCTTACTAATTAATAAACTTTTACTATATAGGTACCCTCTAATTTTATCAAGGTGTGCTGTAGATGGAACAGTGAGGGATTTGTAGACTGTGTTCTATTAAAACCATTATTTAATATGTTAAAAAAGAGGCAGTAGCAAATCCCGGGTGGGGAACTTTGGAGCGTCACATGAACAGTCTTGGATTTACAGTGCCATGTATGTATGTATGTAAGATGTCTTGGTGTCATTGTAGCTTGGTCTAACAAAGGCAGTAGAATACGACGTTGTGAAACACACCAACGGTGGCCTCTTTTACTTTAGTCTTTATGAAACTTTGTGTTTTTTCATTTTCAACATTTAAGCTAGACTTACTAGGGTGCTTTAAAAGCAGTTTTACAGAACATGGACAGACCCCTGTTAAGGATGATTATCGTGTTGTACACTTTGTTGGCTGCACACACTTTTTTAATAAATACTATGAAATGTAAGGAAGACACTAATATGTTAAAATAGAAAATTGTCTGCTGTTTTAGAAAGTTAAATTGTGATGTTGTTTTTATCTTGAGTGAAACTTCCAGTAAGTGTTTAGCTATACACAAATGTGAAAAGTACATTTTAAAGAAATTGCCCATGCTATTTAGGGCTATTACATATGTTCTGCAGAAATGTTTATTCCCCTGACTATTAAATAGAAATTATGGTGACATTTCCATTTGGAAATGCAGATGTCAGCTGCATACTCTGAATTGTCAGTGATAATGTTAGCTCTGCTAATAATAATACTACAATCTGTACTTGTTCAATATCATTAAAGTTGCTAAAAGACAGTTGTGACACGTTCTTCTCTGGGTTAGTAAATCATGCATTCCAGTTGGCCATGCATAACTTGCTTTTAATATGCAACAAATCAGTTAAGACTTTATTTTATTTTTTTGGGAATTTGTATTACTGATGGTTCCCCCATTCCATAAAATACAGGACAATAAAAGCAATTCCACTTGTTGTATGGAGAAACTCATAAGACTGTGATCAGGGGACAACTTGTCACCATAGGATCCTACGCTAAAAGGATTCGAAATGCCAAATGGGAGAGGGTTTGTGGGGAGGTAGCACAGCTAGAACTGTCACACAAAGCTGGACAAGATTCAGATATTCATCCAACAATCCCATATACAGTACTTACTCAGAACTGATATTATGAACAGGGCAACAAGGTGGAAAATTGCTGGCAAGAGCCTTGAAACACAAACAACAAGCACCATTTATCCCTAGAATCCATAATGGCAAAAACTAGTTGATTTATAGGACAGATCAAAGGAATATTTCCAAAAGTTCTACCACTCGCTATACAATATTGCTCCTACCCCCTGACCTGCACAAACACTTAGCTTTCCAATTAAAACCTTAGGATGGGGAGACGTTGGACATGGGTATAACACAGGAGGAAGTGGAAGAGGCTGTGACCACTTACTTACTACAAGAGATTCCAATAATTCTGACTCCATACCTTAGAACAGGGATCCCCAAAATCGGCCCTCCAGCTGCTGCAGGACTACATCTCCCATAATGCTCCTTCAGCTAAGGGGCTGGCTGAGGAGTATGGGAGATGTAGTCCTGCAGCAGCTGGAGGGCCGAGTTTGGAGATCCCTGCCTTAGAAGAACATTAAACTCTCTAGCCCAGGGACACAAACTAGCCCCAAAATCACAAGAGGCCCATATCACAGCGAAAGCCTGGCAAAGGCCCAGAGCTATGCTCCAACTTCGGTCACATTCCACTGCTAAATGTGGACATTTAACTACTTGCACAAATCTTGGCCAACAGGTTAGAAAGCTACATCCTGACACAGTGGAGAGAGAACAGGAGGGATTCATCCCAGGCTGACAAAGGTTCTTAGTGTGATCCATTGGGCGAAACATTGAGATACACCAGTGATTATTCTTTCCACCAACGCCAAGAAGGCTTTCGACGAGGTTAGCTGCACTTTTCTCTTTACAACACTCACGCACATAGGGATCAGACCTCATATGCTTAGCCTTATACCACACTCCTCCTGCTCGTATTAGAGTCAACGGAGAACTATCATGGCCTCTAACCCTGTCGAACTGGAGCTAGGCAGGGTTGTTCCCTGTCACCACTTATGTTTTTGCTTCCCCTCGAGCCCCTGGCAAACGCCTCAGGACAGCCTCAGTGTTTGAGGGGATTGGGGCCAGAAAGAACCACCACAAACTGATGGCCTTTGCATGCAATCTGCTCATGATCGTTATCCATTTACTATGATATTCTATATTATGGGAAAAGGCTGTATGTCATCTACTGGAATGAAATAAGATACTGAACAAAAACAATCAAACTGAATGATATGTTTTAAATGGTGCCGATCACAATGCCTTTTGTATAGTTTATTTTTTACATTTTTTACATGTTTGGTTGCTTTGTGGTTGACTTTTTGTAGTTTTATAATAATATAATAATAATCAAATGGCTTTACCTAGTTTTGTAGAAAAAACCCCAATTATAATTTTGGGCATCTTGTCTCTCAGTCCTGTATTTGTGGAAGAATACAGCTGGTAATTTAGAGTCCTTTGGGTTTGTTTTCCTTTGTTTGAGTTGGAGCCTGTGCCATAACTCCTACCTTCTTCCCCTATTGTATCTCTAGCACCCTGTGTCATTGTTACCTTGTTTTATGATTTTTGGAAGGTTCTTTACCTTTTTTTTGGGTTCCCGTTAGCCAGTATCAGGTCCCAAAATGTCCTGTGCTCTGTTTGCAATTCTTAGGCTCCTTTGCAATTCAGGAGCTGTCTTTGCTATGTTTGTTCCTGTTCTCAGTTATTGATTAATAAATCATTAATGAACTCTTGATTAAAACAACAAGTAAACAGTGTGGTTTAATCCACCCTTTTCTAAATTGGTTTTTAAAACTTAATTTTGAAAACAAGCAGAATGCCAGAGATATTGCCAGCAGCCTGTCTGATTTTAATTTAGCTATATCCTGCAGTATATTTGAGAACATTGTCATGCAGCCTTTTTTTGAATGACACAGAATAATTTGTGCTGGGATTGTGTGAAGCATGTGTGTAAATGTTTATTGCGGAGACAGGTGTTTCGAAGTTATCATGGGTCATCTTTTACTTACCGATGGCAAAAGTCCAAAATAGTATGTGAAACCCGTATTCAAAGCAAATTGTGTTTATGACAGGCTTTGTGAAGTCAACAATGTGCCAGGGAATACACAATGCAACCAAATGAATGCTGTACTTATAATCCAACAGCGATATACCCAAATACATTTCGATATAACAGAGAATAGAAAGTTCGTCAAAGCTGACATTCAGACTATTCAGAATATCTTTCTTTAGTATTATTAATTACATGGCTGATGGCTTTGTGATAGACTGATCATTGTCTATTATTATTAGTTATTATTAGTAGTAGGGATATTTATGCATGCTCAAAACTCAGAATTATATTATTCCTTGAAATAATCTGTTTAGTTTTTGTTTTATGTGTTAAGATCTGTGCCCACTTATATTTTTCCTCATTGAAAGTTGTTTAAGACGTCTCTTGTATACGCACCTTCTCAAAAGCGAAACCTATCTTTTAAGTGCCCGAAAGCTTTTCAGCATATACCGTACTACTTTATTCTCAAAGTATTTTATGGAATTGGTTCCATCATAGGAAAGAATATGAAGTCTTACATATATGAAAAATCCGTGAGAACATCAAGTTACATCTCATCCTGTCTTCAGGATGTACTTTATGCTTTAAAGGCAGGCTGTATGGTTGCAATTTCCTCTCACAGGTTTGGGGACACACATGCTCTTTCCATCCTAATGAAAAGTTGAATTTCCTTCTACCACAATAAGACAATGTAGCTTATCCTGTATCCTTCCATACTAAGAACACGGGGAAATGTCTTTCTCAAAAAGTTGCATAGATGAGATGTTGTAGTTTCAGTGCTTCACTATGAAGCTTCGCTTGATTATTTGAGAAGCTAGTTCTCAGAAACTAGGATGCCCCTTGGCATTTAGAACACAATATCTGATAGCATCAGAAGTAGCATGTGAAGTAACTGGTGCACAGTGTATAGATCAGTATAAATAACTAGCTGCGAACGGTGTCAAACTTCCTTACTTAACATGTACGGGCTCAAAATGCATTGTTTTCAATGGGTTTAGGGACCGCCCATTGTCCTTAAGGGGTTAAGAAGCATATTGTTACAGAAATATCAAAATAATTCTGCATGCGATACTCTGTTTTTTTTTGTTTGTTTTGCTTTGTTTATACACAGTGCTTTTGACATCCGCATGGTACCTAGACTATGAGCTTTGGTAGCTTTTTTGGGGCAGAAAGGACATTTAAGACCAAAAGAACAATACGGCTACATGGTGAAGCCTTCATCCTTACTTAAAACATTACAGGATCAATGTTTTTTTCTAAGTGCTGTACTATTCCCCGTTTGCCCTATGTCTTGCTTGTGTGTGCTGCCTGCTGCCGTAACTTTTACATGAGAAGCACATGATTTCCGCCGTACATTACAGATTTGTTTGTCTCACGTCATGACTCGGAGATGTTTAGTCTTTCCAGCAAGAGTCGGAGCCTGTCTTTGCTCCCATGGGATCAGAAGAGAATTTCTAGTTTAATAATTTAGGCTTTCCCTCCAAGTGTTGACTTTTAACATGATCCTCCATGACAAGGGCTAACCTTGAAGGTTATATACCCTATTGGTCCATGCTATACCCTTCTGTTCTTCAAAATGAGGCAAGTGGCAAGCATCTGATACATTTATTTGTTCTGTTTAATCTGTTAAATGTCATTGAAAAACACAGATGAAGTGTTTTTTATTTTTATATACAGTATATATGAGGCTAATCAGGACAGATGCCTTTCTTTTCTAGGGTCAACCTGTTGGAGAATGTGATTTCAACATCCGGCTGGCTTGCATTGAAAAAGAAATTATATTTCCCAGGCATGAGAAAATGAAAACAGGACTAATAGACAAAGCACAAGAGCCATTTAGTGTCCGGAACAAGCCATTCTTTGATATCCATGCTGCAAGAAAGGTACAGATTTGAATTACACATTAAAAGTAATGACTGTTTAGTGGACTTGCAACTGATGTAATGTGTTAAATCGCTGTTGCATGCTGAAAATGGTTTGCATTATAATTCAAGATATGTACACTCGCCTTCCGAAGCATTCTAGTGAAAGTTGTTTTGTTTTTAGTTTTTTCAAAGTATGATGAGTCCTGTTAAGGGCGTTACAGCGGTCCTTGAGTGGTGATCTGGCTATTGGACCTCTTTCCTGGGCTTTGTTTAAAGGATGTCTAGTGCAGCAGACATTTGCTCAACGTAGGTCCATGTATAAAGAGGATATAGAGGCAGGAAAGGTGATCATTGTTAACCTAAATTGCATATACCTACCTAGAATTCCTATGAGATTTCTGTGGGAAAAGCAAATCATCTGGCGTGCCTGGTGGATGGTAATGAGTGCTTGATATTACCTAATTCTTAGTGTATACACAAAAGATATTAACCCTATCTGAATTTAACAATACACAATGGACTAGTTATATTCTAGATGTAATAGGATGAAGAATTTTTAACCTTTTTTTTGGTTCTTTGTACAAAATGTTTCCCAAAAATTAAGTTGCCTTGCCATTTAAAGGTGAAGTGTAGGAAGGTTATGTAAGTGCTACGATCTCTCTCTTTTACCCAGTGGTTTATTAACATAGGGTGCTGCACCCAAGGAGCTGTCTCAGTTTTCAGAACCGCAAATCTCTTGCAAGAAGTGTAGAGAGATAGCATCACATCCTCGCAATAGGCTCATTCAGTAAGCAACGAACCAAGGAGCTGTATAACTATGCAAGTGAGAATTCTGAAAAACTTTTTATTTAGTTAAGTTCACAAATTCATCCAGTATACTTTCATCGCTACTCTTTGAAAACAACAGTGTTGTCCCCATTTCTCGGCGTCTGCTTCTTGTGGCAGGTCTTGAAATGTGCACATGTTGTTTAACCATATAAAAATTGTTCTTTTTAATGCATGGATTCTAAGTAAATGTACTGCTGTACCTTTTAAACAGCTTTCTTTGGAAAGCTTGATACGTTACTGCTTCCTAATATCTCAAATTCAAGCCAACAATATTAGCAATCTGGCCTTGTCAGACAAATCCATTTTTAATATTTCTAATTTCACAGACCAGTGGCTCTGGTGAGGAGATGAAAAAAAGTTTGGGAAGTTTAATTGTATGAAAATGAACAAGAAGAAGTAAAAAAAATCTTACCTTAGCTATACTGCAGTATCTTGTTTTTTTTCCATCACGTTTTGACATCTTACTTTTTAGAAGTTGCTTGCTGTTATATAGTAACGCTAGTGATTTAGTACAATGAAAAATGCACTTATCCTAGCTCTGTGGCCCTAGATGGGAACAATTTTCTGCAGATACATGTCCTCAGTGGAGTCAATTTCAATGCAGTTGGAATGCTTCTATCATTTTTATTGATACTGCATTAAGGTGAATGTAGAATCAATGGCATCATCAAACATGAGCCTTTTGTTACATGCTTTAGACCAACATAGTCTTTTTAACTGTGTAGTTAACTCTACGTGGCTCCTCTTCCGCTTTGTTAAAAGTTGGACAGAACGGATGCAGCAATGGTTACTGTAACAACAAATATATCTTCAGAGGACATATTCATTACACTGTAAAGTAAGTCTTTCTATGATCCTATGTACACAAAACAGCTGAACATGTCAGTCATTTTCAGTGTGATTCTGTGTACAGAAAACCGCAGGAATGACTTCAACTGTCACAACAGGACACTATCCCATACAGAGTTCATCAGCTAAACTTTTCAGGTTATACCTTGTAACCAGGACCATTACTGTTTTCTGTGGGCATTGTGCCCAAACCTGGCGTGAAAGATCTCACCTGACCTGTCTCACCATGAGGTGTATTCATAAAACTGGGAACTCAATCGTTCCTTGGCCTCATCTGAGATTGGAGATAGCCATAGGCCTATGCCAAGCTTAGTTGTACAGAATGAATAGTGGAAAAGGTAAGATGACATTCAAATCTCTTGCAAACTCCTAGTTTAGTTCCTTCTGGGATTATACATCTTTTGGAATTTTAATTGGAGGGTCAAAACCCTCCCGCATTTTACGCATGCACAGATGTGTATTGTGCTGGACCACCATGGAGGATGGGTTTGGAGCCTTATAATGCAGTTGGGTTTAGAGCCTTATAATGCATACCCAAACATATTTAAAGTCACTTTTGCTTTGGTTATAATGGGTACCAGGGAGTCTAGTGGGATGTTCCTGGCCATCACTGCCGCCTTCCTCATAGCTAAATACTGATAAAATTATTTGGCATTATTCGCAAACTTAGGAAGTTCTGTCTGTGGTTTTAACTAATGTGCTTCAATATATTTTTATGTATTGTATTTATGTATGGTCTGATACATATGGAACATTTTAAGATATTTTATACATTGCCTACGCAAACTTGAATGGTTATTCACACTTGAAATGTTCCAGCATTGTTTTTGTAAATCATACTTTATTGAGAATTTCCAGAAGGATCGTAAAAAACCCCAAACATAAGCATATTCCTCGCAAGGAGTACAGAGGTGTACATTGATACAGGGCCAGCAAGGAAGAGTGGTGGTACTCCTCATCTTTGTCACCCACTGGCACCAGCGGGGAGGGGAAGATGGAGACTACATTTTCCACCCTCTCGGAACTCCACACACCAAGGGATGCTCTCACAAATGGGTTGGAATGTGCAGACGTTAGTCAGTGGGCTAAGCACACACTGCTCTCTAGAGGCAAATAAATAAGCGACTTTGGCATTTTGAATGCAGTTTGTGTGGAAGATGGTACACCCATTCCATCAGACTCGATATGTGGGCCACTCTGAATTTATAAAAATCCGTCAAGCATGTTAGAAAGTATACTTAGGATATGCATTCCTGCCATTCCACACAAACGTCAAGTCATAATTTTTAGTGATTGAAAAAACCCTGGGTAATACAGATCACAATTGTTGAGAAGAAATACTGTAGTATTGGCAGGACATTCATTTTAGTCATGAGAGTCATTAGGCAAAACATTTATGCAGACCATTTTGAAGGAACAAAGGGATCCCAAGAAAGTTTTCCTGGTACAATGCACCAATGTCCTTTGGAATTCTCACACCAGGTGTTTGAAGCTGGGTTACATCACTGGTACAGGAAGGCAGCTCGGATAGCTGAGGCCTTTGCAGGGGAAACGGGAAGTATCCAACACCAACAGAATTTGAGAGTGAGCCATACTCCACCAACACACTATGTATGTTTGGAAGGGAGAACGCTGCCTGGGACACCTCAAAGGGTGAATTGTCTACATATGTCAACTTGCATGTCAACCTGTATATGACAGGATTGTCCCTTATAGCCTGCAGAAAGGAGAATCTTTTGTTCCATAAACTGGGCAATATAATTTACATTTAATGCCTTGATTTGCTGTTCCGGGCACAAAGCCTGTCTGATCTGGTTGAATAAACGGTGGAAGCAGTCTAATTGATAGTACTGTTGAAAAATTCTTCATTCCTACATTTATAAGGGATATGGGCCTGTAACTGACAATCCAATTGATTCCTCCCTTCCTTGAGAATCATGATAATTGAGGCCATCACAAAATGGATATGCAGCGTGACCCCCTCCCCCCATCTGATGGTCAAGGAGAGATACATAAGAAGTATTCGGATACCTCCAATAACATTTTATAGTATCTCAAGGGGACTTCATACATATATATATATATATATAATATATATATATATATACATATAGGCGCTCAGCATGAAATGGCGGCACCAGGACAGAGGCTTGTCACTCCCACCGGCCGCAGTCAGGGCAGCACCAATGCTTTTGGTGGCAGGGCGCGGAGGAAACAAAAGGGCTCAGAGCGGTTCCTGAAAACTTATCCATGAGCGACTGCTCGGCGCCCCTCTTTCTCCTTCGCTCCCTGCCACCTGGGTGCCATGCTCCCTGTGCACTTGGCACAACCCTGTCCTTGTGGCGTGTGTGCCATCTCTGGTCTAAGATCTAGATGCATTTTTATGAATATATCTGTTTATAAACAATCTTTTTTTTTTTTTTTCTTACTGATTAAAATCCTACCTCCCTTCTGTAAACAATTTAAATGAAGTCATGTAATTCACCAGGTGCAATGCAGGGTTTTTTTTGTTTGCTTCACATTTATATAACTGTATCTCATTACATATTCTGTCCAGAGGGTTTGAAATTAACTCTTCTGTTTTTTTTCCCCAAAATGCTATGTATACTGTACCTGCCAGTTTGTCATCAGAATCATCATCAGAAATGACAAATAATTAGCATTTTTGTCATTTAAGCATTTTATCCAAATAATAATTGTCTTAATCAAGGTGAAGGATTAAAAGAACAAATATGGCAAACTTTTATTTTTTCATAGGCTGATTGGGCAAACATTACATATAATAGATGAAAGCATAATTCACCTGGATATTTACATAGAGAACCGAACAATACAAATCCCAGACTTCATCTTACCAACTCAAGAAAGACATAGTTAAATGAGTGAGACATAATGAGAAAAAACCCTGAATTAACTTATGCAAAACAAACTTGGGGGGGCTCTCAATAACCTGGTTGCATAAGTGTGCACACCCTTAACCTAATACTTTGTTGAAGCACCTTTTGATTTTATTACAGCAATCAGTCTTTTTGGGTAGGCGGCTATTAGCATGGCACATCTTGACGTGGCAATATTTGCCCACTCTTCTTTGCAAAAGCGCTCCAAATCTGTCAGATTGTGAGGACATCTCCTATGCATAGCCCTCTTCAGATCACCCCACAGATGATCAATTGGATTCAGGTCTAGGCTCTGGCTGGGCCATTCCAAAATGTTCATAATTCCCTCCACCCCGACTAAGGCCCCGGTTTCAGCTGAAGACAAACAGCCCCAAAACATGTTGCTGCCACCACCATGCTTCACTGTGGGTATGGTGTTCTTTGGGTGATGTGCAATGTTGTTTTTGCGCCAAGCATACCTTTTGGAATAATGCTGAACTTTATTTGTGACTAATCAGAGTCATGTTAAATGATGGCAGGTAATTAATGACTTCTATTTAACATGAGTTTGAATGTGATTGGTTAATTCTGAACACAGTCCCAGTTATAAGAGGGTGTGCACACTTATGCAACCAGGTTAATTTTTTTTTCCTCCTCAAAGATTTCAGTTTGTTTTGCAATTGTTCATATTATAGGTCACATTAAATGTGTAAAAAGTTCTGATATGATTTACCTTTGTCTCCTTCTTTAACATCACAAGAACCTGGCGTTTTAACAGGGGTGCACTCTAGGGATTATCCACTAAAGGGAGAGTTGACAGAGTTTGCAGAATTGTTGGGGTTTCAGCTCTTTGACTTATGAGGGTTATCCCCAAGACGCTTCTTCTTTAGAAAGATCTTGGCTGGCCCTATATAATGTATAGTTAAATTAATGAGATCTCTTCAGTCTCCTCACATATTGAGCTATGCATTATACAAGTCTAGGTTAACCCTTCTTGTTGGAGAAACTGTTTGTGCTTCGTTATGAATAGTAAAGTAGGGCTGCAACAACTAATCGATAAAATCGATAATAAAAATTGTTGCCAACAAATTTCATTATCGATTAGTTGAATCGATTTTTATCGATTATAAAATGAGGGTTTTTCAGAGCAAATGCTATGAAAAAAACCCTCGTTTTATAATCCGTTTCATTCAGTGTGACTCACAGCAGTTAATACTCACAGTCCTTCCCTGCAGTCCCTCTGGCCCCGCCCCTTTCTTTCTACCAGTCCCTCCCTGCAGTCACACTAAGGATTGGCCCTGCCCATTTCCTATAGCGTCCTCATGCTTAGCAATTCATCTGAGTATAAAATTAATATTTGGGTTGCTGAAAGTTAGGGAGGTGGGGGTTAATTTAGGGGCAGTTATGGTTAATGGGGTCTTCAGGGTTAACTTAGGGGCAGTTATGGTTGATGGGGTGTTAAGGGTTAATTTAGGGGCAGTTATGGTTAATGGGGTCTTCAGGGTTGATTTAGGGGCAGCTATGGTTGATGGGGTGTTAAGGGTTAATTTAGGGGCAGTAATGGGGTGTTTAGGGTTATTTTAGGGGCAGTTGCGGTTGATGGGGTTGTTAGGGTTAATTTAGGGGCAGTTATGGTTGATGGGGTATTTATGATTAATTGAATGCTGAGGACTGAGGGTTAATTTAATTAATTTAATAAAGTTAACTTAAGGTGCAGTTAGAGGGAAAGGGGGGGCAAACTAAGGGGAATCTGAATCCCGGGGGGCAGTGCAGATCAATCCTGTATTTTTTAGTATTGTGTCAGTGTGCTGTGAACGAGTCTGTGAATCTATGAGGGCACTATGGGATATCTGGGGGTATAAGGCATGTCTGTGGAGGATGGAGCGACATATATGGGGGTATAAGGCATATAAGGTATATAAGGCATTTGTGGGATGCAGTGTGGCATATCTGGGGGTATTCAACATATCTGGGGGTATGTGACATCTGGGAGGCAGTGTGGCAAGCCTGGGCTCAGATGTGCATATCTGGGGGGAGCAGGCTGGGAAATAAAAACAAGAAATGCATTTTTATCAGTTTTTTTTATTCTGTTTGTTTGTAACATCCAGTTATTTTAAATAAATAATACAGCAGGGATAGCCATAAAAATACTCAATACAATCATACATTGGTTAGATATAATGTTAACATAGTGGGTCTTATTTTAACATTTAAACCGATATCAATTTCTATACATTCCATGTAATTTTAATACTTTTGAATTTACAATAATGTACAAAAATAGTGTTAATCTGTTGGACAAAAAGAATAAAATCAGAAATCCTTTTTTTTTTTTTCTTCTTCTTCTTGAGCTTTTGGATAATCTTGAAAAAAATTGCTTCAATAAGAGTTTTCTGGTAACAGTGTCTAGCACACTGGGCACATAGTGCTGTGTTTTGATGTCTTTCTTACGTGACCCGAACCGTCTACACGCTATGTGATAGGCCAGTGCTTCAGACTTCCTTGTAATTTACTGCAATAAAGGAAAGCCAGACTTCTCAGCTCTCATTCTGTGCAGAACAAAGTACTGTAGAATAACTGAATGTGGCTTGACAAGTCACTTACTCACCCAGAAGCCCACATTGGTCATGTGGGAAAACTACAGCAGCTCTTTCCAAGCATAATCAGAGTGGACTATCTGTCCTAAAGACAATGTCACAGTCAGGCATTCAAAACATTGTGTTTACAAGGTTTTTATATTATGTCCTTGATGAATTGTACCCTAACTGACCCTGGAATTCATTGCATATGCAGCATTTTTCTTATTAAGCCTTTCTACTATATTAAGAAACCATATCTGACTTAAGTATTGCTTTTGGTTATTCAGCTGTTTAGACAAGTTTTTAATAGCAATCAAAATGGTTAACTGCCAACGCCAAACTCCTTAGTAGTTGTTACGTAACCCACCTACTTTTTATATCCTCTTGACTTTTTTCATAAATGATTATCTTAAGAATGACTGTATATGTAACCTTTACCCTCCAGAAGAAGCAGAAAAGCTACATATCATTCAAGGTTGCTAGGCTTCAAACTTATACTAAGAATCAGCTTTTAGAATAATAAGTAGGACCTGATGAAGTTGAACAAACTTCACTGTCAAGGGTAAAACACATATTCAAGTTGCCACATGGTGGATATATGGTGAACATATAGCAGTTGATGACTTTCTTGTCATACTTAACTGTACTATACCAACTAAACAGTTGCCCATTACAAATGGTCTTTGCATCCATCTTCTCACTGTAAAAAAAACATGGAATTCACTCTACTGGAAATAAAGGCCTTTCTATGCACGTAATAAATTATTGGATCTGTGATGTGGATACAAACCTCAATAGTCCCATAGCATGCCTTATAATGGTTTAAAGACTTCAATGTCCCCTCCCATGAGGGGGGTTATTATAGAAGATCCGGGCCTCCTTGAGGCACCCACTCCACGTTGTCTTCTCTTAGATGTTGCATTTTCCTAACGGATATAAAAATATATTTTGTAAAAATATTGTGTAGCTACATTTTCCAACTAAAGGTTCTATTTTATACAGTAGAACAAGTAAACCCTATAACATTTCAACAGTTTGGGATACGACCGAACACAAACATCTGATGCTTTTTCTATTTGAAGCGGGGTGTTCCTTTGTTTTCTTGGATGCTTGTACTGTTCTCCTAGCATCAGCATCTTTATCGTATTTGAATACAGGTGTTATAATTGTAATTTATTGACATTAAATGAATTCTGCCGTGTCCAAGTCCGGTTAATTTTGGTTAATTGAGCCATAATTGAGTATAACTGTGTTCAGTAGTTCCCTGGGCTCTCCACCAGTTAGTCTGTTAAAGATAGCAGCCAAAGTCACATCAGCATTTTATTCACCCACAGAAGTGGTTTAGGGTCTGTGGGATAGTTTGAGATATTGAAATCAACTGAAAATATAGTTCCATTGTATTTACGCTCTCTGAATAGAAAGAGTTCCAGTAGAACAAGCTAACAATAGAAAGTCAATTAGTCCTTTTTGCATGTGTTTGGGCAGGTCTACATGTTTTATTAGTCTAAAGTTGTGATTCGTCTTAAAATATAGAACTAAACTAAGCTTCTAAATAGATTATAAATAATTTTAATTTGACATTCAATTCTTCTAATAGATAATCAAATGAAACTATGGTATGGGCTCATCATTAAAAAAATACATAACTGAAAATCTTTCTTTTCCCCTTTCTCACTCTCTCCAGTCTCTTTCACCATATCAGTCTCTCTTTCCCTCCCCTGTTTTTTTCTGTTCTCTTTCTCTCCTTTTAATTACTTATTTTGTCAGTCACCCTTACTCTCCTTGATTTAATCGTTTGGAACCTGCCCCAGATTTTCTTGGATGTCATTCAAGGGTCAATTTACTCTTGTTCAATTTTATTGGATTCATGCATTTCACTGCCAGATGCCCAGATTCTATAGAAAGGAGACCGAGACACAATTGCCTCAGAACTTCTTAAATAATAAATGCACATAAGAAGTAAAATTGAAAGTATGTAATTATTCATAGTGGAGGAGGCTGAAGGGAATCTAAGAACAGGGAGAGGGACACAAGGGCCAGTCCAGAGCAGACAGAAACTGGAGGGGTGGGTGAGAGCAAGGGAGAGTTGGAGGGCATGGGTCAGAACATGTGTGTGGTAGGGGCAGAAGGGACAAGCCAAAACACTTATCCTCATTGGCATTCATATTTGTTGCAGGACAGGGACCAAGTGAAGATATTTCACAAGTCTTACATAAATATTTAATATTTTATGTGATAGACAAGCAATGCATTATTTTTATAAGAGAATTGGTTTATTGTGTCTATTATGGTATGTGTACAATTTGTTTGTATCCTCCAAGAAAATGATCAGTTTGATATCTTTGTCACTCCCTTGTTTTATTTTCTTTCATTCAGTTGTTTAATAAATGTAAAATACCGTATTTGCTCGATTATAAGATGAGTTTTTTTTCAGAGCAAATGCTCTGAAAACTACCTCTCGTCTTATAATCGGGGTTGTCTTTTATAATCAGACCTCAAATAGGTCTGACTATGAGACTATGATCCAGATCCCCCGCAGCGCTGCAGGGTACCTGGAGCCTCCTGTCTTATGCCCCCCATTTAACATGTAGCCAGGGCAGCGTGTAGATGTCGTCTACGCGAATCGCGTAGACAACTTCCGCTGCAGCTGGAAAGAGGTGCAGTTAGCAGCGGGGGTTGTCTGCGTTCATTGCGCAAACCTTCCCCGTCTGTCCCGGTGCGGGGAATTCTCTCTGAAAGTCGGGGAAGGTCTGCACGATGGACGCAGACAACAGTGGGTCAAAGGGCATATCATGGGGCACAGTGGCATATAGAGGGTTAAAAGACATATCATGGGGCACAGTGGCATAAGGGGGTATAAGGTGTTCCTGGGGCTATGATCGTGGATAACTGGGGGGAAGCAGGTTGGAAAATAAAAGGAAATAAAACAAATTTTTCTCAATCATAGCTTTTATTAAAAAAAAATAGTTTAACAAATGAATTAACATTATACTGGTAAAACTTTTTTCCTATAGGGTCGTCTTATATTTAGGTTTTTTCTTTTTTTTCTAAATTAATATTCAGATTTTGGGGGGTCATCTTATAATCGAGCAACTATGGTATTCACATTAATTATTTATACACAGGGCATATATTTCAACAGTTAACGTCCATTTCGCGCCAAGTTCAACCTTGAATCATATTGAAGCAGAAAATGGAATTTGTAAATAAAACCAAGAAAAAGTAGAAGAAAAAATAAAATGTTTTGGAAATCAATATTCTCTGGCTAACACTCCAAATCCTGTTGGCCCCTTTACCCCTCATAACTAACACACATTGACACATGCTCTCGCAGGCACATATTTAAACACACACACACTCATGCTAATACATATATACAGATACATTAATCCTAACACTGTCACACACACACTCCTCAAGCACACACACTTGCACATATCCTCTAAAATGCATACTTACTTAATTGCTATTTACATTCGTTTAGCAGAATGTAGCAGCATATAAGACTGTTATTGATAGGTAAAGAGAAGGATAAGTGGGTGGTAAATGACACAGAACATACATATCTGCTTTGTTGTTACAGAATTTCAGTAGTTATTCAGCCTTGAATCGTAAACAGTTGCAAACAGCGTGGACTACAAACATTCCTTTTTTTTAAGTTCATGTTTTAATGTGACCCGCATGTGAAATTGAAACATTGAAAAGTGCTATATGATGTGGATGGAAGCATTGATTTAGTGATCCTTTGTCCACAAGCTATGGTCTATTTTATCTTCTTTGTATTTCTTTTCACATAGGTGAGTGCATATAGTTATAGTGTCAAGTGGGGGATTATGGAATTTGTAGTTTAGCACACATTTGAGGGGAGCATTTTGGTTGTGCTCAATAGAAATATTTAAAAAAAACAAAACAGAAGCAAATTTCTTCCTACATAAACTGTATTTGGAGAGAGGAAAAACTAAAATAAAGCAGTCTCTAAAGCTTTAAGGCTGTTCCTTTGATGGTGAACGAGATACACTTTGTCACAAGCCTGTAATTCATGTTTGCTGGGTAACATAATCTGGTTGGATTTGGCGAAATGGAAAGTGTCTGATTCTGTTCATTACAACCTGAAATTGCTTCACTCCCTTAGGCAAGACGCTCAACTTGTCCAGTGCCTGCCGTTCAGGCTGCAGCAATTAGGTGACATCAATAATGTATTAACAGCCGTTGCCATTTTAATGACTGTAAAGACTTTAGGATTTAATACTGCATAGGTGTTTAATTCAACAGCAAGTGAAATTAACATTGTTAACAATCTGTGACTATAAAGGCCATTTATTAATTGCATACAAAAAATTCTTCACTTGGTATTACTTTCCCTTGATTTATGAAACAGAGAATGCTAGCTACAGTTATTCACAGAAATGCAGATAACATGGTCCAGGTTGGAACATGTGGGCAGTTCTGTGTTAGATGAGATTACTAAATGTAAAGTGACCCTTGTACTTTTTTCCCAGTTGCTATAACATAGAAACATAGAATTTTAGAGCAGATAAGAACTATTTGTCCACTCTAGTTTGCCTGATGTAAAGACCTTCTGACCTTAATCAGTCCTTAGATTCATAGTAGCTTTATCCCTAAAATCCCCTTACTGTATTTGATTCCATTTATCTACGTATCTCTCTCATTAAAATAAAACCTCCTTAAATCCAGGGTCCAACAAACCTTGGGCGCCAGGTCACCATGGTGTCTAGAAACCAGATTCAAGTCAGGACTGTAACATTAGCTATTCCAAAACCTTACGTTTGTTTCTTTTGAGCCATTCAGAGGTAGACATGCGCGTGTGCTTGGGGTCATTGGCCTGGTGTATAACCCAACTGTGCTTGAGCTTTAAGTTACAGAATTGTTTTCTGGAAGAGCAGAATTCATGGTTGTTTCAATTATGACAAGTCCCCCAGGTCCTGAAGCCGCAAAGGAGCCCCAGACCATCACAATACCGCCACTGCTGTTTGACTGCTGGGATGATCTTATTTGAAGTACCGTTGAGGGGCGGGGGTATTCGGAACGTTTTCTTTGGCAAATATAAGACAGGCCTTTGTGTTCTTTTTGGTTAGCAATGGTTTTCACCTTGAAAGCCCTGGCACACCGGCTTTGTGTCAGGGCTGCCTCTTTATCCCAATCCTGGCCTCCTATTAAAGGAATATTTGGTACTCTTTTTAGGCATGCACAGTGTTAATTACTGCTGTCCAGATATCTCAAGCCTTTTTTGGCAGACGTAAAATGTATGTAATAGCTGCTTATAAGATCCCATAGATCTATTGTGAAAGTGTTTTAGATGTTTACCAGTTTTACATTTCACAGTATATTTAAGTCTCAGGAGAAAAAAAGATTTGATCCATATTTTGATATGTGTTTTGCAAAAAGCACTTTCATAAAGCCTTCACAAAGACAGATTAGATATTTTAAGTTAAATAACTAGGATTGCTGGAATTTGAAATGAAACCGATCGTTGACTCGAATAATGAAATTCAAGATTAAGTTGTTTTCCAAATCCTAAACTCTGGAAATGAATATATTTAAAATCAATCATCGGTGTATTAAATATGCAATTATTGCAGTGTGGGTTTGCCTCCAAATTCTAGATAAAAGTGACATTGCTACAGAATTATTGTGTCAGAATAATTTCTTAAATCAATCAATGATAGTCTGCTTCTAGATTGATTTATTCTACATCATCTGTAAATTTCCCTTCTCATGTCACAATCGTGTATGTAAGTTTGAGCTTATACCGCTTATATTGACACTTCATACATGACAAACGCATTGAATTCTGTCAAACGTAATCAAGAGCTGTTTCTGTTTTTAATGATCTATATAAAAAAAACAAACAGGCACCTAAAGTCCCAGAAATAGTTCAATAGTTTTGCTGCCAGCTGTGTGTGAAATTTCTGACATTGTTGAAAATGTAGTTTGTGTTCTCATTGGCATAGCATGGTACTGCCCTACATTTAATAATTCATTGAGAGATGAAATTCATTATTACAGCGTTGAATGAACATATTCAGAGAACTGTTTTGCCTCTGGGTCACTAGGTTTCTCAGTTTATTGAGGTGCCTACAAGGTCATACTCCAAGTGGTCAGGTGTCATCTTCTATAGCTTTCCTTGAGGAGCGCGACCGGACCATTTTCCAGCATGTCTGGCTGCTCTGTGCCCCATTTCGCTAGTTATGAGCTCTTTAATATATTTATACACTCATAATGGTATTGCTAAGTGGTACAATGTAGGATATGTGCCTCCTATTTGCATGTATCAGCAGCTAATGGTTTGAATTGCAAACAGAAATAGGAACTCAAGCAATGTAACTAATGATTAGTGATGAAAGCTCTTCCATTGGGAAACACTATGAAAAAGACATTTAATTGTATTAAAAGAAAAAAAATATGTTCCACCCAACTAACAATGATTGTAATGCATCTGGACAAACTTCTTGATTATGAAAAAAACAGGTGTTTTATGCATAGGAAATCATTGTTTGTGGCTTCTCGATCCATAGCCATTTATACCCTTATACCAACCTATAAGAGCAACCAATGGAGAGGGATCTCATGAAATTGGTATATAGCCATGGTTTGGATCCCTGTGCATATAATAATAATTAATATGTGTTCTGTCAATACAATCCTACCTAGAATAAGCTTTTACATGAAACATAAAAGTAAAGCTATCGTATGTTTGCTGTATTTCCGAGTGTTAACGGTCATCCCTTTCAAAGTGGCAAATAATATGACGTTTTGGATTTGCCAAATTGCCAAGTAGTGTCTGTCTTTTAGAATTCTGCATAGGCATCCATCTGTGTAGTAAGTGTATCATTTGAAACAAAAGGTTGTGCGTAATATCTATTCACATGTGATCTAGGTTATGGTTTTTATATCATATCTATTCAGACAATTCTCTTTTCTACGCAGACATTTATCTAGGGTGACTTATGCTGTGATCCATATATTGTGATGTTGTGGTCTGTGTGTAGTTCACAGGTCTGTAGTGTATGTACCCAGTAGTACTGGAAAGTATTTATACCCTTTATCCCTTTCGTTACAATTTGCATAGATAAAACAGTGTTAGCCTATGTTTTTAAAGCAGAACTTGATAAATTTAGCACACTTTGATCACTTTCCGTTTATATTCAGGATAAAAAAACACATTGCGAGACCCATTAGTATGCTTCAAATTAAACTTGTCTAAAATTAAGGGTAAGCCTACAAAACATTAGAATTAACTTTTAGTTTGGTGCTAAAAAAAATACCTGGGTGCAAAATTTAGGATGAGACTGTGAACAGTAACATTTTCTGTAAGCATTCTTTGCCCTGTGAAAAAAATGTATGCTGTCAGCTTTACAGAAACTACACAGCCAAAAAGCCCTTGTCTTGCTTTTTTAATTACATTGTTCTTTTTCATCCCGTGGTATCTTACAGTGCCCCCAAGCACGCGGCTGCAATTATAGGCATCTTCATATAAGTAAATTATTTCCCATCTAATTATTAGCCCTCAGCTGGAGGGACAGGGAAAATGTCATGTTTTATAGACTTATGAATGTCTTTTCATATATCGCCATTGTAATGATCATCAGCCAGAAGGTAAGTATTTAAATTTAGCTTTTATCTTGTATTGACAACGGAACACTGTAAAATGAATGACCAAAAAGTAGATTCCAGCGGTTTGGTCTCTGTTTGAGAAGGTCCTCTTATTGGGCATGCTATCTGTAATACAGTAAACACATGTCAGTATTCTCATTTTAGTCTAGGATAAAGTTTCCCATTAAGATATTCTCCGATGGACACAAGTGGCTCAGTCATACACTCAAGAAACTGTTAGTGTTTTAATACAATATGTTTTGCATTGAGTTGATGCATTGAGTTAAGTACGATTTTATCATGCCTACCCACTTGGCTAGGTTCCACCCGTGTCCCAGCATTTCAAAGTGGAAACATAGATTGCTACAGCGGAAAGGAACCAATGAGCTCATTTAGTCTGCCCATATAGAAAGACTTATTTATTCTTTAGGATAACTTTATGCAACTTATATTCTTGAAATCCTTTACAGGGTTTGCCTGTACTACTTCAACTGGAAGATTGTTTCACACATCTACTATCCATCCTTTCAAGTTGAATGTCCTTAGCCTAACTGGGGCCAGCTCTGTCCTCTTATGATAACCACACGTTATCCAAGCCTTCCATAATGAGTTCTGCAGCGCCATCCCTGAGTAGTTCCCATGTGTGTTCACCAGAGTAGTGACCTATGCAGGTGGCTGCAGAGCCTGAGTATAGGCCAAGCTAGGGCCAGTACCTCTATTGTGTTTGAAGCTGAATGGGACTTTGTTGTTAAAGTTCAGCATTTACCATTTGTCCCAATTTGCCCTTTATAGGGATGGCCTTCTGTAACAAGTGCTGACTTATGGTTGTTTTTGCAACTTGAATGGAAGCTTTTCTTTTGCCCAGAATATAGCAATTTAAAAAGTCAGACCATCATATGAAAAGTCCTTTCTGCGGTTTTAACAGCAAACAGGTTTTTGGATGAGGGAAAGCAAGATGCAAGTGATCAAGACAACATAATACTACTGCTTTTGTGCAGAGGGTTTCTGAATGCTGTGTAATAATAATAAAACTTTTACAAGTCACCTCTGCTGTTTATCAGTTTTTGTCGTCCGCAATGGGGTAATTCTTGTGTATGTTCAAGAAAACTCAATTTACACTGATGCATACACCTTTATGAGGCAACCAGCTGGCTGATTATTCATCTTCTTGCTTCAAGTAAAATAAAAAATAACACCTGAACGGCAAAAAAAAACTTTCATCACCATTAATTACAGCATCCAAACAACTCACACAATGAAAAAGAGATATTTTTCCCCAGTGATTTTTTTCCTGCATCCTCTCAATGTTATTACAGTTGTGTAATTTATTCTAGAAATTATATGTGATGGCTGACAGTGCTCGTTTTTCATGGGGATTGCCGTAGGGTGATGATGGCTTATATACATGTGATTATGCCTTTTCAGGTGCTTCACATCTCCAAGGCCTTGCTTTTAGCCTTATTGTTGTTCGAGAATGCAAAGGGTTCATTTAACCTTTTACTTAACATTTGGAAGATCTTAACACCGAGTATCCTGTGTTTCAGATCATATCCACATAAAGGATGAATGGATATTATCCTCTTAATGGTATATAAGGAAAACCCTTTGGCCGGGGGTAAGAAACAATCCGCTATGCATATGCATATTGAAACAGATGGGATTTTTAGCCTTATTCCAGTGATGCTGATTCGATGAATTTTTAACATCAGATTCCACAGACAGAAGTTAATTGTAACATAATTATTTGCCCTGATGATATTTTTTTTCCAGTTTCCAAAGATTTTTGTACTTACAGGAAAAAATCAACCTTTAGTTTACTAACAGCAAAGCATCTCCTTCTTGTGGTTTGAGGGTCGATTTCAGGAAGCTTAGTGAAAAACACTATTAGTTATTTTTCTGTTATACAGAAAAAAGGTCTGCTTTGGCTTGATTACATCTCTGGTGCAAGCTATGATACCAACAAGCTAGCGCTCTGATTGCTTCGATTCAATCACTTAAAATATGTAAACATTGAATTGAATGGCAGATAAGAACCATTAGGCCAATGTAGCCTGTCTGTTTTTATTCTTGCTCAATCCTTAATCAGTTCTTGGTCTCATCTTAAATTCAGTATTGCTATATGCCTGTACGGATGTGCCTCTCCAATTTTTTTTCAGGACTGGTCCTATGTAGCAGTTCCCAAACAGAAATTTGTGAGGGAAACACGAAGAAATACATTGTCACTGATATAGCAAATTTATTAATGAACACAATGATGATTGCCCAATTATGATTTGCTTTCCTGTTCCCTGTATTACTACTTCATTCAACCGGTACACATTTTTATTGCTACAGAAAAATAAAAAAACTGACTATGTTTCTTTACAGTTTCCTGTTCAGCTACTTTTATCTTGTCTAAATGGCATTATAACTTTAAGTGAGCTGGATGTGTGTGTGTATACATACACATACACATATACAGTGGCAAGGAAAAATTAGTGAACCTATAGGAATTACCAGAATTTATACATAAATACTTCTTAAAATATGATTTTTTAAGAAGATGGTCTTCATCTAAGTTACAATAATGACCAAGCGCAATCTTTTTTAACTAATAACACACAAATTATTGTATTGTTCTTGTCCATATTGAGTACATCATTCAAACATTCACAGTGTGGGTGGGAAAATGTTTGTGAACCCCTAGGCTAAACACTTATACTTAGCTAATTGGAGTTAGCAAACCTGGGCTTTGGGGGTGTGTTTTAAAGGTACTTAAAACAAATACTCAAACATTCATAGTTTGCTATTCTAGAAGCAACGTTTGATGTGAACCGTGTCTCACAAAAAAGAAATCTCAGCAAACCTTTAATCAAGAGTTATTTGCATACAGCTAGAAGGTAGTCACAAAGTAATCTCAAAGAATTTACACCTTCGTCAGCCCACTGTTAGACCAATTTTTAAAATCCCATTGTACAGCGCTACGGAATTTGAAAATAAAATAATAATAAATGGAGGGAACTTAGTACTGTTGCTACTCCCTAGAGGGCTACAAGGACACACAGAATGCTCAATGAGGTAAAAAAGAAACAGAGTAAAGACTTGAAGGACTCTTCGGAATCTCTGTTCACGAGTCAACCGTACACAAAAACATTGAACAGGCATGAAGTCCATGGCAGGACACCACAGAAAAATCCATTGTTCTCCAAAAAAACAACCCCAAAAAACATTACTGCACGCTTGGGGTTTGACAAAGAGCACATTGACACTCCACAACGCTACTGGCAAAATATTTTATGAACTTATGGAACTAAGGTTGACTTGTTCAGGCAAAGCACGCAGCACTTCTTATAGTGTAAAAAGGGTGCCCCTTACTAACATAAAAACATCTTCCCAATGGTTACGTTTGGTGGAGGGAGCATCATGATTTGTGGCCTGCTCAGTGCCTGGGCAGCTTGCTGTCATCGAGGGGATACTGAATTCCCGAGTTTATCAAGGTATCATACAGGATAATGTCAGGATAGCTGTCCACCTGCTGAAGCTCAGTAGATGTTTGATGATACAGCAGGACAATGGCTTGGCCACACATGTCATCGGTGCCAGCTTTAAATGTACAGTATAACTTATGCAGCCTTACATGCCCCAAAAACTGTCCACACATCTGCACTGTGGGAGCGCTTGTTGCAACACTATACTATACTATGCGATTCTACAAGTTCTGTGTCCCGATCTAAATCATACAGAGCGAATCACTAAGAAACAGGAATCTGATTCTGATTATTTTTTTTCTTGCAGTCATCCGTAAGTCAAATACGTTATAGTTTGTGCACTTATTTACTGATTTCCACCACGTATTTTTAAGGCAGGCAGGTTGCTTATTTTTGTTTAGTCAAACAAACAAAATATACAGAGTCTGATTTCACGTCCTGTAATTTAGTAATTATCACAGGCAGCGTCGCTCAATGAAAATCATACTAATGAAGCTTGTATGAAATTAGATGTTTTTCTCTGAAGATCCGAGCCGATAGGAAAATCTCTTCGATAAGTAGAGACTGTATTAACGCTATAGGATGTCAAAATTAAAGTGCTTTATAGATTGGGATTTTAATTGTGGCCGGTGTATTTTCCTAGGTGAGATTACTACTGGAGAGAGACAGAGGCCTGCATTCAATTGCTATCACCTCTCCTTTTTGCCTTTTGCGGGTTTTCTTTTTCACTTGTGGACCTTTATATTCATCTTCCAATTACTATTTTTTTGTCATTCTTTTTTTTCCCATATAATAATGGTGAAATTTTTAGATATCATTAAAGCCATAAACTCTCCAAGGGCAAATTGTATTTTTTTTTGTTTGGTTTTACATGTATGTACCCTGTTGGCTATGATTTTGCTGGTTGTGCCTTGGAAAATGCTGTCTGTCCTGTGGGGTACAGCTTCTTCAGTGTCTCTACCAAATATGTCCTCCGTGTATAGCGATTAGTGGCATACAATTCACAAAACTGTATATCAACAGTGTATGTATATATGTGTGTGTGTGTGTGTGTGTGTGTGTGTATATATGTGTATATGTATATATATGTCACGGAAGACACCTGCCCTTTATAAGAAAGAGAACATTTATGTAGAATGTTAATGAATAAATGTTTTATTATAGACATCATTCTATAGAAACGTAACACTTAAGTCCTTGCTAGGGATACTAAGAAATTAGACTTACGAAGAACAATCCGTTATGCGAAATGAAATGTACTCGCCCACCACCAGCATGACAAACCACGAACCCGTTACCCTGAAACTGAAGTGTACCATAACTAATAACACTCATAACACTAATAACCCAGCGCCATAGCAACAGTGAGCAAGTACAGAGGAACATTGAAGCTTACTATAAACAAACATCATGTTACCCATCCTTTGCATTCCTCTTCTGAGAGGCGCGGTGATGTATTTTTCACCGTGTAGTCTAATAGACTAGCTTGCTGGTTTCGGTTCAGCAGATCGTGTTAGTCGTACGTATTCATTAAAATGCATTCTAACTTTTGGGACGTTAATATTGACTATTCTGAGAACGCCAGTGTAGGGTACCCGCTCTGGTTTTGGAAAGCAGCAGGGGTTGCAGCGTGTATGATTGGTAATAGTCCTAGGGAACCTTTAGCTGGAGCAAAGTGGCTTATAAGTAGCAAGAAGAATACTGAACAAGTTTACTTTAAAGAAGCTATGTTAACTCTCTTGAAAGTGAGTGTATTTTTCCTTTGGGCAGATGACAGTCTGTAGACAAAAAAAAAAAATCATCACCAATTTTCAAGAAATTACTTGCTAGACAATCCCATTTTAAGTCACAGATGGGCGAAATGTAATTCTCTGCATGCGCTAGTCCTATTTAAACGTGCTTCACAGGGGATTTACACCTAGATGTCTGTCCTTCCTTTTTATTTTCTTTCTACACATTACTTCATGGAAAATTGCCCATTGTGACTTTCAATGATTGCTTTTGATAGAAGAATAATAGCAACGGTATATTTTATTAGGGAACATGGCTTTTGATGTAAAATGAATTATGTTTTTTGATTGTGTGTATTAACCAACTACATATTAATGTCTATGTATTTAGAGCGCAATGTCATAAAAGTCCCTGTTGGTGAAACGGACAACACATGCCATATAGTGTACATTAAAACGGACCACGGCTTGTGCCCTTTCTTGTGCTATTTCTTACCCTTAATGGTTTTAACATTGCATATGGTATCAATGCATAACACTGTGTATCTCACTTTGCCATACTCAGCTGTGCGTCCCCCCCCCACCTCCTGGATCTTAAATTTCCATCTGTCTCCACCATCTTGTATCTTACTTACAAGATCTTATCGGCAGCCTATTTCTTATTTCCCTTTTTTTATTTCGATTTTTCCTATATATTCACAATTCTCAGTAGCCAGCAGGTTTCTCACCATTTACTTGGTTTGTTGTTTTATTAATCCTTCAGTTGGTTTTATTGTAAATATTGTAAATAAACCAAATTGAACCAAAATGTTATACAATATGAAGGTTTTCTAAAAAAAAAAAAAAATGTAATCTCTAGCCTTTGTTAGGGTAAAAATGTGCTATATACCCAAACTCCCTCGTTTTCTCCAACCTTACTTGAGCACATTTTTTCATCTTGTAAAGTACATTTGTTTAGAGTACTTAAAGCAAAAGAAGTACTTGTCAGATGATCAGCTATTTGTTGATATCACAGGCTAATGAACAATCTTAGGTTTTCAAAGCGCCTCTTTAGTGTTAGCTGGGCCAGTGCCAGCATAATATCTGGCACATATTCTGTTACTTGCCATTCATGCTGTAACTGTGCTGCTAAGCATCCACTTTAATGCATAGACACTAGATGATCAAGACTCCGCCAACCCTGGAGCATCCAAGCTCCATCAAGTTCTTATTATATGCAAACAATGTCTGTTGGGTAGGTCACTAAACATGGATCTACAAAAGACTTGCTTGGTGCTAACTTGACGTGCTCATTACTGTTGCTGGCCCAAGAGAGTTGTTGGGAGCTGCATGCTTGAGCATGTAAACTTCTTTTCCAAATGTGATGTCTTCTTTTCTGCAGCGCTGAACAGCAGGCTAGGATTACGTGCTCTGCCATGAGTAACATTGCAACGATAGAAATGGGTACCGACAGGACTGTTGCTTTATTACACATTTTATCATTTTTCTGTTTTTTTTTTCCCCCCCGAGAGACTTGGTAAATTTTTTTTTGCAGATTCTAAAGTCTGAAAAGAAAGGTCAGACATTTGTGCAGCGTTCACGAAGCCGCTATGAAATTGAAGTCTGACTTCTGCCTAAGAAATGTACATTTCGCAATAAGTAAGATTAATGAAGATTTGATGAAACCCAAACTAAAGAGCGTGCTTTACAGAAAAGAATTTTAAAAAGGTGGCACCTCATTAACTACTACTATTCCTGGCAGTGATGGATGTTTTTCTAATGGAGCTGGATGTTGAGACTAAAGCAGTAGAAGGACGTGAACACCTTCTTACGAGGGCATAAATGTTGTAATATCTACTGTATCAGAGATCGCATCTGAGTGTTAAAGGGCCATTCACACTTTGCATGCCTGTGGCCCAACACACGTTATTCCCTAAACAGGGATATTAAAAATCTCGTGTAAGTCTTTTAATTACCAGTTTTCATTCTCAGAGACTGGATTGGCCTCATACGCAGATCATTTCAACTTGCTGTTCTATTTATTTCACTGTAGCTCGCCCTGCGTTTCCCTGTGAATTAACACAATATCGGCTAGTGCCATAACAATTAGGAATAAAGTGCATACTATTAATGTTAAAACAGTTGCTTCACTTTGTGAAGCCATTAGGGACACATATTTGCCCCCCAACGGGTATTTTGACAGTGGCTTGGCAAGCTTGGCCAATAATAATCCTGTGCAGTAACATGGGTATTATAATTTCAAAAGGCAGGATTTCTAGACACAGATGTACTACGGGGAACAAACTTGTTGCATTGATGTTGAAAGTTATCTTTTCCAGGTACACCGTTCCAATATTTAGAGGCTTGTGGGTAAATAATACACTGAATGCATTTATACCACTATAGGCTTGTACAATACCTTGGTAAAGTGAAAAAAAATCAACAGCCATTATTTTGTTCCCCTCTATACATTTGAGTTTTTTCAGGCATAAGTGAGCTTGGGATTGCTAATGTGCTCCTGTGCCTGAAGCCAGATGATATCAATGTATTGTAGCAGCAGAATTTGATTGTAATAGTTTATGATTTTTCTTAGTCCTGAAGCGTTGCTTAATTCATCAAAAAATCCTTTGTGACAGAGCCTGTTGTCTGCTGTAGTATAATACATTGGCTCTCATGTATAGCGCTATGGGTTCTGCTGTATTCTGTCGGTATGAAGAAGACAGATGTTTCTGAGGATGCACCATTATAGCTACAGCATAAGTTAAATGTGCATGGGAATTATACACACAGCTGTACGTTGAAGAAAGTACAGAAGGTAAATTGTAAAACCCCGCTTTTACTGCAGAAGTAAATCCTAGAGAAAGCAGTCGGTGTTGCAGAGAAACGCTTAAGGAAAGAACACAAATGTATTTGAATGAAATCTGAATTCTGGTTGACTCCCTGGTTATTTCAGTTTATCAAGTCTAACAAAGTTTAAGTGGTGATGATTTTTTTTGTATTTCAAGTATACATGGTCTCTGTACCTGGTTGGAGAGTCTCTGTATGTGCCTTCATGCCTGCACCATTTTGACACCCATTTAGCGTTGGTATATACAATAGAGGATTTATTTATTTAGAAAATGTTTAACAAAGGAGAATACACTGAGATTTCTATCATTTTCAAGTATGTTCTAGAGGGCATTGACATGTCTGACCTTAAAAACGCAGATCAATTTACACGTACAAGGCATCACCATAAAGCATTCTTCTGGAAATGGTGGCATGAGTCACGAAGTAGGCCGAGTTATTGTCTTCTCTGTTTCTTGTGTATGCTATATAGCAAAGGCTTGGTGTGTGTGTGTTTGTTACCACAAATTATAACCATTATCTTTGGAGCATTACAACTTCAATTTACCTTTTGTGTTTGTTTCTGTTATTTCTTCTTTTGTTATAGTGAAGGTGCGATATTTTGTCTTGCAGTTACTTGAAGGAAGCTTTGCCAAGGAGGTTAGCCATGAAATGGATGGACTCATCTTCCAGCCTACTGGGGTAAGTTCACTTCTTAAATGCTTAGATTGGTAAAAAGCTGTGTCTTGGCACTCTGAAGGATGAAAATGAGACACCACATTTCAGGAAACTAAGGTACTTATCTCATTATATTCTTGTCAAACATAATTAAAGAGATGTGTGGAAATGATTGTCAAACCTGTGAAATATTGTACTTTAGTATGTATAGTTATATTTTCTTTGTTATCACTACCTCCCTATGCTTTGTCCCCACAAACACCCACAGCACACTTGCTAACTAGATTCTGGCAATAATGATTTTGAAACCTAATCTATTAGAACCCCAATTAATTAGCTACAGCAGCTTTGTTCCCACAAGGTTGGAAGCATAGCATGCCAAGACATTTTGGACCATACTATGCTTCCAACTTTGTGGGGACGTTTTGGGGAAGGCCCCTTTCTTTTCCAGCATGACTGTGCCCCAGTGCACAAAGCAAGGTCCATAAAAACATGGTTGGATCTAGTAATGTAAGTGCACATAGGATATAATATATTAAGAAATGACTTTATAGTAGGCATATGAATTTGCATGCTCTGTACTGAAAACTGGTTATTTTTTTTATTATTCCCTTATCATAAGCCTTTGTAAATTTTCTTAAGCCTGCTTCATTCATCTGAAAGTTGTGTACACCATGCTATAATTCCAGATTTATATTAGCTTTTCCAATTTTCCATTTGTCGGGTTGCACAACCATGCAGGCCCCAGGGGTAGCTCTGTGACAGGACAGATTGCTTAATCAACAAGTAATCAGTGATTTAATAATTTAGATTAAACAACCTGTAGGACTGCAAAGGTATGCCTTTACTGATGTCTTCCCCAAAGGGCTTCACGTTGGAATGAACGGATCTAAATTACCAGCTACTTCTGGAAAGATACACAAGTTAAACTTTTTTTCTGTTTTTTTCGCTCTTTTAGTATCCGTTTTCCCGTGCTCATAAAAGCTGTGCAGCTGTATAACCATTTTACCAATAGTGATGTTTGAACAACAACAACGTTACAATTATGAATTTTAAAAAAATGTATCTGCTGACAATATAACATTAATTAATATCTTATACTTCTCCACAAAACATAGAATTGCTCTTGAATGCCAGCAGCTGTTTTTGTTATTTTTGGGAGGCTTTCCACTATTTTTTGCAGCATGTCACAATTTTGCATGTTTCAAAGCAAATTATTTTAATTACAGCCTTTGCTCCAATTATCGCCTGAATCTTCACTTCTGCTCTTTGTTCAATCGACTTTAATTGATTCCATTCAAGTTCTAAATTTGCCTGTTATGTGTCGGTTTTAATTGATATATCATATTTCACTGTCTCAGCATAACCCAGTCCAACCATATATGAGCTAAGTATGTTGTGCCATTAGCGATTAAACAGCTTGGCGACTAAAACCACCTTAGATTTTAATACGCCCTGCAAAGCCAAATAATGGTGTTAACTTATTGAAGTAACCACTGTATAAATCTTAGAATCTTAGATTTGGCTTTATGTATTCTACCTGTATAAACAAACTGGGCAGGGGGTGGAAGCAAGTGGAGCTGTCTGGTTTTTCTATAGCATATAAGCCTAAGACCTATATTTATTACAGAGCCAAAGCTTCATATCTCTCATAGCTGACTATACTATTTCTTCATTTTTTTTTGCAGCTTTTCCTTCATTAAAGTTAAATGCATTGTTCGAAGCTAATTATTTGAATTACAACATTTCCCCCAATTATTCCCTTGCATCTTCATTCATGGTACTATTATTATTATCAATATCATCTTTTATGTATATAGTGCTAACATTTTACACAGCTTTTCTTACAATACATATATTCAAGGGGTATGACAAGACTAGAATTGACAGATTAAGACCAACTCATACATTAGGTAAAGTGGGCCCTGCTCGCAATCTAGAGATACACATTAACACTGGACTTAGTCAATAAGCCTTATTTATAGAGGGCAATTCTGGCGCAGGCTACTTATGTGAACACAGTTCCGAAAGCATCATATTTATTTTTGTACTGTACTATCTAGAGCACACAAAATTAGTTGGATTATTGTATTTTACCGGTGCTCAGTAGAATTTCGCCGTTAGGTTTCCTATTTGACACAGTAAGAGATAAGACATACTTTTTAATTTCTTTAAGCTGTAGTTTGCATGACTCTCGGGTAATAAGCAGTCACGTTGGGGCACTGGTAGCTTTTCATTTAACCTGCATCTGCTCTTCCCGACAAATCTGCAAACGTCCAATTCAGCCGGTTTGCATGGCTCCTTGGCTGCGTAATCCCCAGGTAATTTCATGGCACACAGGAGCCATTAAGAATACCAAGTCCTCCCAGAAATATCTGCTAACTTTTAAAATATTAAAAATAGGAAAATACTTTCCAGGCAGACCCAATGATTCAGGAACTTTTTTTCTTTACATCATATTCAGATATTAATGCTAACAATCCTACAGACAATGTATGATTTGACACAATCATATGCATACCAAATGAACCCATCTTGATTAACTTGTCATTATATATATATATATATATATATGTGTATATATATATATGTATATATATATATATATATACACTACAGTGAGAGTAAGGATGCTATAGTACGCATTTGTTTCAATTACAATGAATGCACGTTGCTCTGCATGAGCAATTTCCTTACGGTAACGGTGGCAGCCAGTTTGCTTGCAAATGCATTGGTAAAAAATATTATTACGGGGGAAATTGCTGTTATGTCTATGCAGCCACTTCCGCAAAACATGAATTGCACTGTTTAGTTTGCTTCCCTGATGATTTAGTCACATGAAAACAACCCATTAACTTTAAACATGGTTACACCCCATCAATGTCTGCTTTTGTGTCAAATGACATATAACTTTTCCCAGCAAACATTTGAATGATCCAATTTTTTTAGATGGTTTAAGTATTATTTCTGGTAAAGATTTTGACATTCTACGGTACTAGGAATGATATTTTACAAATTCCGGTAGTTACATAGATGTTCAATTAAGCAGAGTAGGTAGAAATCCAACTTTAAAAGGACAAACATGGCTGCCTGGAACACTGGAGTGTGCCTTTAATATAATATTTTCCAACAATATGTCACACTCTCACCTGTCACGAATGTCTCGGTGTTTTGTAGCTTTGGGTTTTTAGTTATTTTTCCACAAGAACGGAACGTGAAATCTTCTCAAATACTGGCATAAGATGTATATTGTACTGCTGACTTTTATGGGTATGAATGTCTATTTTGAGAGGTGTTTTGTTGCATAGTTCCAACTTCACACAGTTTTTGTTTAGTTTAACAAAAGCGGTGAAATTCTTGCAGTGGCGTAAGATGATTCAACAATCCTGTCGCAATAAAATCTAAACGTTATAAATAGAATATAGTTATAATGGATTACCATTAAATGCGTCTTGTGTTTTAGTTCCTTCCAAGGGTTAAAATACTGTCATTTTCTTACTGCACACCCTGACACTATCATGCATGTAAGGGTTTACATCAGGTGCATATTTCCATGCAAAATCATGTTTACCGCTTATCTGCTGGTAATGAAATCGTATCACAGACTTGTGATTGCAGCCCATGCAATATGCATCAACCCGTGATACTGAGGGAAATGAATACAGGAAATCTTTTTTTGTGAATGTTAAATGTCCACAGATGTAAAACATACTTTCCAAGTGTTTCTCTTTGGGACCCAAAATCCCCCGTTCCCCTCTCTCCTCCCTGATGAGCCTTTTTTTCTTCTTCAAAGAACTCAGGATGCGTATAAATGGAAGAAAAAGGGTCTGTATAATAACGTATAATTTTGAAATAAAATACATTATTGCTCTAAATTCAATAATACATTAATAGATATCAGCATTTCACAAAGTTGCATAGAAGGTCTCAGGAAAGCCCCTGCCCCTGTACCTCTTTGGCCATTTGTAATGTTTGGTACAGCATTTTATTGTGATATTAATGGTCAACAATAAACATAGCAAACATATTTTATTTTCCAGCTAGAGCAACACGGCTTGCACAATTATATCTCGGAATCCACAATAACTTGTGTCATTTTATCTGTATTCCAAACACAAAAGTACTAGCCTATATGTCGCAACCTGCTTTTTGGTCAAGCATATGTGGTTATATTGTAACATAACTCTGTGTATTAGACTGTGTATTAGCACAGCAGTGCTGATATTAATAACAAAGGGGAAAAAGTAGGTTAACAACAGCGGGTTGAATGAAATGTCAGAAACAAAACAACTACAGGGATTTTAGTGTTAAAAACACATCCTAAAGTAATTACTCTTAGGGAATCACAATGTCTATTTTCTTTACTTGTCAACACAAAGGGTTTTTTTTTTTTCCAAGACAACATTAAAAATAGAATAATACCTTCCTGTTTGTACCATGTTCTACCAAAACAGACAGCTGCACAAGAAAGTCAGCCCACATGTTTTATTCAGCTAGCGATATCCCTGGGAAATCCATCATGCATAGTCAAACTGCCTCCCACCCAAAGACACAATTTTGTTGGCTTTGTCATGATCCTGTGGTTAGTAAGGACATGTTGGTTCATTACTTTGCTGGGCGCTTGGCTCTGTAGATATTCATATTGCATGCCCGCCTCTACGGATACGGAGGTAATGCAAGATAAAGTGTTGTTCGTCTGTGGTTGTATTTTGGTAAGCAGGACCCCCCAGTCAGGTATAGGCAGGTTTCCAGGACTATGCATTTTTGCAATCTTAGTAATCAGCTCATAAATGCTTATAAGACCCTAATTTGTTCTTCCAAAATATCATTCAGTAGATTCTCATAAAATAACAAAGCTAATGGATTTGAACACAGTTAATAGGCAAACTGCTTTAAAAAAAAATAAAACTGTTGAATAACAAGTGACAATCGCAGATAAGTAGAGCAATTTGTATTACAGGTTTTATTAAAAATTTTTGGACAATAGCCATGATAGCATGTGAGTGCAGCATATAAGGGAAATTTAGAGGTTTCACTCTTATTTGTGGAAGAAAATATTACACCAACCGGTTTGGTAAATAAACTGCATTGAAGTTGAAGTTCCACTTTATTTGCGCTTTGTAATATAAAGGCAAAAAAGGCATTGGCACAAAAATTATGTATGAGAATCGTCTTATATGATGAGTTAAGAGTTTTGTGGTGGAAATGTTTCTGCTTTCAATGGTGCTGGCAATTATGTTTCCAAGAGTATGTGGTACAGCATATTTAATGGGACAGTATAATGCATGCTAAAGTACTCTGATATAAATTCTAACTTAAAAAAGAGATTTACTTTTATGGACTTTATCTGCAGCTCCATTCCTCCTCCATATTCTGATGTTCTGGTCACTGACTGGCAGCTTCAATCAGCCAATCAGTGGCTTGAAAGCACTCCTCTTGGAATCAAAGGGCAAATGCATATGAGGGAATTCTGCAGAATCCCCCAGTGCATTAACAAGGGGGCACCTGTCACGTACAAGTAGTAGGAGACACCGTGGTCATGTAGGACTCCAGCACAGAACAAGCTCAGACAAGGATTCCAGAGAGCAGGATAACCGATAAACGTAGCCGAGGTCAGGATTCAGGATAACAACGTAGTCAGGCAAGCCAAGGTAAAAACACGGGAATCCGGAAGGTAAACTCTATCTGTGCACTAGCACGAGGCATAGATGACCATCAGAAGGCATGGTGTAGCTTGGTGGTCTGAGAAGTTAAATAGGGAACCGCAGAGGAAGTACGAATCTCCCCTCAACCCATCATGACATCACTTCCGGTGTCCGGGAATCGCGACCATTTTGAGTGAGACCTGCAGTTAGGGAGTTCGCCACTAGAGGGCGAGGGCTGAACAGAACGCCATGCAGCTGGAGGTCTGCCTCTCCTGTGCGGCTCTTCAGAAGATGGTAGCGGAAGTGACCGTGCGGTGGAGGGGGGGTCTCCCTCACCTTCGTGGCGGCTGCTGCGGAGGTGGCCGTGCTGTGGAGGGGGGTCTCCCTCTCCTACGCGACGGCTGCTGTGGAGGTGGCCGTGCGGTGGAGGGGGATCTCCCTTTCCTATGCGGCCGCTGTTGCGGAGGTGGCCGTGCGGTGGAGGGGGGTCTCCCTCTCCTACGCGGCCGCTGTTGCAGCAGCGTGGGAACCGGGAACCGGGGACAGGTGAGTAACAGGACCATGGTAATTTAAATCAACCTCTCTACTATCATATGCATTAAAATGACTTTAACATGGGCACCGCGGTTGGGCACTGCAAATCAGCTGAATAATAATGCACCAGCAGGCAGATAAATATTATACTGTTTGACAATAGGATTTGTTTTAAATATGCTGATTATGAAAAACAATTATGGTTGCTTATAACTCCTTTAATTGATATGCTGGTTTGTACCAGTCTAAAAAAAGTCAATATGTAAATGTTTTTCTTCTACATTTACCATGTAAATTTACCAGGGTGCTGAAAAGGTATTTAACAGTCATATTTATAGTTTCAATGAAATCAGGGACATTAACTAAAACTGACCTGTCAGTTGTAAAGTCGCTTTTAGCAATATTGCAGGAAGAAAAATTCACAACTTCAGAAACCAAGTCGAAACCCCCAAGTGCTTCTCACTTGTCATAGAAGAGATTTTCGTTTGCCTCAGGGAAACTAAAATGCAAGAATTACTTCAGTCCTTTCCTATAATCTAATGAATAATCAGTAAATGCTAGTCAACACTTAATTACACAATATATTAAATATTTCTTGCATAAACATGCAATGATTCCCATGATTATTTATGACCATTATTAAATAGCAGTAGCTTTATCCCCTTTGCAAATGCATGTCATGTTTCTGCAGAATCCCCCATATGCATTTGTCATGCTGGTTGCCACTCAGGAGGTGTGTTCAGCCCAGCACATCTCCTGACATGTGGCATCCTTAACGTTAGCTCCCGTGTTGGGTTGCTGAGTATTGCATATTAATTTTAAAGTTGTCTTGTGTCCTCTAAAGGATAATGGTTGCTTTCTATAGGGACCCATTCAAGTGCATAGCCAACACTCCTTAATAGGGATAGTTGTTTCTGAAGATCTTGTTTCATTATGTTTAAAAAGATCACAAATAAACCCAGCAGGTCTTTTGGCTCTTAAGGCCACTTTACTTTTGGTTTACACCGCCCAGTGCTAGAATCCTCATGCTTTTATTTGAATGCTGTGAGTTTATGTTCCTCAGCAGTCACACAGAATAAGCTATTGATGACCTGTGAAATGAAAATGAGCTCTGTGTAAATATGCTGTCAAAGAGACTATTGGAAAGTGGAATGCTTATCTGTAGTAATTGAGATGTTACCATGGTGAGAGCTTTTGTTTCCATGGCATTTCTCTGTTGGTTTGAGGGTCTTCATGTATAAACGATAATCCGTTACATCACTTTTTATTTCGAGAGGGGAGATAGGATTTGTTTAATTGTCAACATGAAACATAAAGTTCAGAAACCCCTTAAAGAACCTAAGTTTGTTTCTAACATGGCTTTGGGGTTGTATGAGTCGTACTTGTCTTGAGTGTGAAGAATTGCATCTTTGGAGGGTTTCCCGAAGGCATCCATAGTGACTTGGCAGGCTTGTGTTTCTGAGGCTGAGGGCTACTCCACTTGAGCTGTGACATTTCAGATTCTTTATGATAATGTATTCTCCTCATTTCTAAGCATGGTAGATGCCGTAAAACCAACAGTGTTGTGGTTTTCTTGACGGCTCTGCCGCACTGTACAATGCCATTTAAATGTCACATAAAATAAAGATTGCGTTAGACAGGTGTTTCACCTATAAATATGTGTATGATGTCTGTTTCTGGTAAGACCTTCTCTGAAATAAGCCAGCCAACCGTTCTTTTTGTTCCTGCGCTCATAAGTGGACTCCAAACGATGATATCTTCGGATGTGGTTTATAACTGCTGATCGTTTTTGTGTGCTCTAACAAATGTTTATCTAAGTTGTTATCTAAAACTAGTGGCAACTTTTTGGTAAACTCAAGTAATCAATAGGCGTGGGAATTTTGTAGATATGCAGTATGTTTACAAATATTAAGGTACATCATTGTGAAACTACTTTTGCCAGTGTGATGAATGTTTTGGTTTCCTCAGCATTTTAGCCATTTATTTAGTAGAGTGGGTAGAGTAACATTTTTAGGCTATGGAGAAGCATTACGTTATGGTTTACTATAGTTTATTGGGGAAAGTGTCAATTGTGTAAGAGAAAAAAAATGAAGATGCAAATGAAGACTAGGGGGAGAAAAATCACTGAATAAAAGAGTATACAGTGAAATAAAATGACTTCAATGAAGACATTTTGTGTCTTGTGTACACCATAGAGTTGAACATCTATCGATGCTCTAAGGCATCCAACACCTCGAGGTGCGGCCCGCGTGAGATCGGCAGCCAGGGCAACCGGGATCACAAGAGCCCTGCTACTTACCTGTGGGAGGGTCTTTTGTACTGCACAGAGCAAGCGGAACTCAGCAGAGTTCACATGACTGCTCCAGTCCTGCTTCCTCTGAGTCTGTGCACTACAAGAGAACGCAGAGGGAGGCTGTGCCCCCTGCTGAAGTCTGTGAGTGGCATCCAGAGAGCTGCAGTGCAGGTAAGGGGGTGGGTTAGGGTGTTTGGATGAGTATGCGTGATTGAGGGAATGAATCTGTGAATGAATGAGTATGTGAATGAATGAGTGTGTGTGTGATAGCATGGATGTGTAAGTGCTGGCACCTAGGCATGATGGGACTCCTATCATGCCAAGTCAGTCAGTATATGCTGAAACCTGGCTAACTGCCCCCCTTGTGTATTGATGCTGCCAGCAGTATAGGGTCTGCACATCACTTACAGCCACCCTGTACCAGCATGTACTGGCTGACTTGGCATGATAGGAGTGTGATTGCTAACATCAATCACAGTCCCATCAACAAAAAAATACAATAACAATACTCATATAAGATTGTTGACATCAATTACACACCTATAATGCCCAGCCAACCAGTATATGCTGGAATCTGGGTATGCCTGAGATTGCTGTAATAAAATAATATATATATATATATATAATATATATATATATATATATAACATTGTTATTAATTTTTTTGTACTTTTATTCAAAGTGTGGGATTTTTTATTTTTAAAGGTGGGGGAATTTTCGGTTTTGGTCCAGAATTTTAATTTCGGTGTATCCCTAGGATAAATAGAACTATTTCATTTTTACTTATCCAGAATCCTGAATTTGTAGTCCCAAAACTTTCTAGGCCCAGAAATCAATGAGAGGAAAAGTAAAGGTTTTTGTGTCATTTACTTTATTTTAATCTGCATATTTTATTAAAGGCCGTATTTTCTCACAGTGAAAAATTAGTGCGGCCCTCGCACCTATACAATTCTGATGAAGTGGCCCACTGCAGAAAAAACCTGGACACCCCTAAGACATTACAACATGTTTATGAAGAAAAAGTAATTCGATGCTTCAACACATTTATAAAGGCTAAACCTAAAGATTCCAAGGTGAATGGTTCACATTTAGCACATAGCCACACATTTGGCCCAGTTTTACCTCCTTAATTGTGGCCTTATGTAGAAATCTCTGTGTGCATCTTAGTTATGTGTCGACTTGCTGGAGACCATAACTTATTTTCTAGCCATTCACTTTACTTTGATTACAATTTCCCCTCCTTCTTTCTTTCAGAAGCCAGGTGTACTCCAGTTGAATTTAATTATGCATATATATGGTAAATATAGCTTGTGCAATTATCTTAATTTGTATATTTCACCGCTGCATGCCAAAATGTGATTTACTTTATAATTGCTCATTGAAGTGTGATTTCCAAGCATATTTTGGTCTGATGAAATATTTTGTTTGTCTGATTTCTGGTAAGGTTTATGAATATTTAGCTTTACATGTCCCAGTCATTTTGTAATATCGTCTTGAGAGCTAATTCCGGTCATCTTCTGCCATGTAAATAAGAGAGGTCTGTTCCAGCTCTGCTTCCTCTTTCTGGTTTAATTAAAAAAATCATGATTTCCCAGTATCGGCATGGATGGGAACAGACATCCAAAGGTTACAAGATCTGTTTTTTTCAGAGACAGGCATTGGAGTCCTTTTCAGAGTTAAATGGGCGCTCCAGGCATGATAAGCACTTTAATGCATATGTAAATAATGGACTTTATATTTCTGTGGTGCCTTCCTTCGTAAATACATCAGGAGATTATGCAGAAGGCCCAATATGCATTTGCCCCTTTCCCCATCCTCACTTATTTGCTGTGCAGGATATAGCCACTGGCTAATCTACTCTGGCTCCAGGGAAAGACTGGTGATGGTTGGGTGGCCGCGGCACTTTGTCTAGCCAGGGCTGCCATCTAAAATCAGTGCCTCTTTCAACAGACCGGCCCATGTCCATCCCATTGCTTCACCGATAACTTCACCCATCACTGAGCCTTAAGATCCTCCCATAAGCACACCTATGAGAACAAAGGAGAGCGTAGGATTAGTGGGGCCTGGGTGCAGTATTTCTTCAGGTCCCCCTATAACACACAGACTTACTCTAACACCAAATACTTACATACATATACATTCTTTCTCCTGCTCCTCTTCATCCTCTCCTTGGCACCACTATCCCTAAGCTCACACCTGGCACTTCAACACCATAGGCTGATACACTGACACCTACCTACACACCCATGCTACCATCATATGCTCACAACCACACCTTAAAGTAACACACCCACATGCACACATACATATACACTGTAACACTATATGTGGATATACACATTCATGCTAATGCTATACAGTAACACACACACCACTGTACGCTCATATATATATATATATATATATATATATATATATATATATGTGTGTGTGTATACACACATATACCCCTGGAATTGCATTATTGGACTGAACAGGGTCCATAGGCTAACACGATTCATTTTCATGACTATGAAAGTGGCAGTAACCAGGCTCTCTTGGAGGGAATTTAGACCAATTTTTCTTTTGAGGTCTTTGCGTTTATTTATTGTTTACTTTTTATTTCCTTTCTGTATTTCTTCTTATGTAAGCACAGACTTGCGACATAATGGATTGTTTTCATTGTATCTTTTCTTTGAAAATCTCAAATAAACATGAAACATTGTAAAACGCTCACATCCCGTGGCGCAAACGCACATTGTTTTATCTGCAAATGTTTGTGCTCTAATCGAATAGGGCTCGAGGAAACTGGCTTTTATGTAATTTGTAATTGAGGTTTCTAGTATCTCCCAGAGCTCACGCTCTCTCCCTATTAAAAAAAATAAAAAAATTGAAATACATTAGGCTGCTGACATGAACCTGTTGTGTTAAATCACGGCAATGTCTGATGAATCCCACCGCGCCTGTGTTCTGTGACAGCCTGCCATGGTGGTGGTTTCCTCTCTTATTGTTCTTTTAAAACTTTGTGGTTATTAACGTGTAGCATGCACAGATAATTACAGAACACAGAAGTTACACTCATTGGGCTGAGGAAGCAAGCCTTTTTTTTTCTTCTTCTAATATATTGAAGAGCTTTGCCTTGAATTTAGTAAACACAGCCTGATCCTTTGGGAATAATTGATCGAGCAGCGTTAAGGTTTGAATGTCTTTCCGAGGACGTGGAATGGCTGAGGACATTGATTTAACATGTTGCTTTATGCAGCTATACACGTGACAAGCCTGTGTCTGACTGCCCTTTTTCACAATGTCCCTAGTGCTTTTTTTTCCCCCTCTTCTCCCACTCAATAATGTTATATATTTGTAGAACCAAGGACTGCAGGATAATTTAGTTCTATTCTACTTCCCGTGTATGCAGTTTTTCCTCCATCCATAAGCTTTTGTTAAACTGCAAGTAATAAATGTTAACATTTTTCGTAGATGCCGCTTTTCATCTCCGCCATAGTCAGCCTTTAAAAAAAAAAGTTCTTTGTTATATGGCTGTTGTTAAAGCTTTCCTTTTATGTTTAAACTGATTGATTTTTCCCCCCCTTCCTTGTTCCATTGTGTTGCTATTACCATCTTTGTCTCTGCAGATGAAATGGCAGCTTTTTTCACCTACCCTTGTGCTGCAGCGCTGCAGAATATGATGACACTATATAAATTATATAAAAATATTACAATAATACCTTTCCCCTCTTCTTTGTTTTTGAGCTTTTAGCAAGCAATAGTAATGAGTCCACAAGCCTTTTTGTCTTTTTTTTGATAACTTTCAATGAAAATTTAAGTCATCACATGCTCTATCTCGTTTTAAATTGTTTGGATTATTAAATTGCCCCATCATATATAGTTTGGGACTTATTTTGAAAATATCTGTTTTTTTTCCCCTTCTACTTAGTTGACAAGTGTAAGGTCCAGCTGAATTAACTTAAATGGACATTGCAGCCACCATATACCCTTGAATCCATGCAATATATGAGTGTCCCCTTTACATTATGGTTTTCTTCCCTTGCAAATACATGTGGTAATTCTGCAGAACCCCCCCCCCTATAAATGTGCCTCTTTACCCCCTACACCCGGTTCCTAGGCATGTAGGAGATCATTGTTCCGCCAAACACATCTCCTGCTCGTGGAAGTGCACACATGCTATACGCACCTCCAGTTGCAACAGAAACGTCTCTCAAAGATAGATCCTCGATGTGATTACAAAAGATTATCATTTCTTTGTTGGATGAGATGTGTGAGAGAATACACTGTCCCCTTTTAAAGTGAAATTGTCTCCATGTGAAATGATCAATGCATTTTAATTCATCTCATGGAAACAGTAAGGCAAGCGTTATCCAGACAAAATCCTGTCCTTATAATCTTCTGCTCTTTTCTCTGTGTTGTCAAGGGTAGTGAAATATATATATATATATATATATATATAAATTATACACACAAGGGACTTATTCCCCAAAGAGATCCACATTTCGCCTGTATAAGCAATGCTGATTAAATTAAAACAAAAACCTAAAACCCTTGCAGCTTTAAATTTGAATTGACTAAAGAATTTTAACAGACTAGTTCTTCATAAGCCTTGTGTGTATGCTGATATTTAAAAGCGCAGTGCAATATAATCTCTCATTATTTAAATGAAGCTGGATATTAACAGTATATTTGTACATGTCACTCAGCCTGGCTTTCTGATAGTACAGCTTAATGGGATCTTTAAATAGAATACAGCCATTATTGTATCTAGCTAGCACAGCTCTGCACATTATCGGGTGCCAAGGCACTGAGTGGTGAAAGTCTATTGCTGATCTGGGGACTAATCTGGGAATTTTTATTCCAGCGGAAAATGAATATGCTTTATGCATTTTAGCATAATTTAAATGTATGATTCACTCTTTTCTTTTAAGCCACAGGCGCTGATCATCACGCTAACATATTTTCTCCCTGAAAACTGCTGGATCTAGTTAAGAGGGGCAAACAGGTCTCAATACATAATGTATATAATAAAAATAAATCATATGTAGATAATCATCAGTCTATGTACGTTCTGCAGATTATCTTGATCATGTGCCCATATTTTTGGGGTTTAAGGACTTCAGTGACATGTCACAGCACTCACATTTGTACAATACATACATCAAAAGCATGCTTATTCAAACGGCACAGTGCCCTCCTTTATTTTGATGCTTAGAATATGTACTGTGTAGAATTGTATTATAGTTTTCTGCAGCCCAAAAAACTGCAGTTTTCCATGTAAAAGCAGCAGAAAATGTCCATAGATTGTCCAGGAAAGTGGAACTGATATCTATAATTTCAATCGCTTTATTCATTTACATTTATATAAGTCAGCCGGTCAAAAAGTGACGTAAAACTGGCCTGGTAACTGCTAACTAACCATCTAAAAGTGCCGAACCCACAACCGCCGCCACCAGGCCAAAAACACCTGTTTTGTCCCACACATGCTCAATACGTGGTAGCTGATGTCATGCGCAATCACACCCACAATATGTATCCAGCATGGTGACACTTGGCATCATCCACTGTGATGACATCACGGGCGATCCTTTTCATTTTACACCCCATCTTCATCTGCCCTTTTCCAGCAGTACTAATAAACAGGCTTTCCCTGGGACCCCCGACAGCTGAGACATGGGGAGCAAGACATAAACAAAATGGATTTAAACTAAACTGTTGCTCCAGGGAGAGATTGAACTATAGTGATGCTAAATTGCCAAGATTGCCTCCAATAAATTCCTGTTGCTTTTCCAGGCTAGCGTCTTGTTTGTCCAGGTTAGAGTCTTTGTAAATGTGCCAGCCCTACTTTGTATAGGCAGCCAAGAGATGAGAGAGGAGTAGCTGTTGCCAGGTAGTTAGAAAACAGACACATCAAAGGGTTTTTTTTATATATTTGTGGCTTTGAAACGGCAGCAGCCGTATAATCCTTGTATGCTGTGTAATTTAGTAATTTGCGCATGCCCAGAGGCTCACGGGTTTGAGAGAGGGTTTCTGTTGTGTCCTTCTCTGGCACTTTTGTTGATCTCTATATAGGAGAGGGTACTTTGTGCTAACATGCCATGAGTTTATGCTTATTTATTTTATTGACTAACTGCAAATGGTCTCTTAATCTGTAGGAAAAAACATGTAAAGCTGCATAAAGCTCATGATTTTGTGCAGGATTTCGGTTGTATTCTGCAGATTTACTGCTAAGAGACTATTACCATATGCTTAAGTTCAAGAGGTTAGTCAAAGCAAGTGATGCTTTTTGGGTAAGTGTTGATTGTGATTTCAACCCTTTGTGGCGAGTAGTAAAACTAAGCAAGTCACATTGCCAGATACACGAGTCATGCTATTTTTTTTTAGAAAAAACGCACCTTTTGACTTGTCTGATGGCTCTGTGGATAACCCAGGAATTATTTGGAATATTAACCCTTCCACATCCCATGAGTATTTTCTGCACCTGGATAAAAACCTTCTCGCCTGAGCAGCACCGTAGACTTTCTAAAAATGTCTTTTGCTTATAATATAAGGGAACTTATAAAGGAAATAAATAACATCACATATCAAATCATTTTCATAGAAAATACCATACCTTTAAGAGATTAAGCATTGAACGCAGTCCCTGCAGAGGGTCCCTAAGGAGCAGGGTTAGTCATCGTCTACATTGCATTAATAGCGCAGATTGCGTAAGAGAAGGGCGTTGTGACACTACGGAACTGTCATCACATTCCCTTTGTGAATCATAACTAAAACACAATCACACTTTTGTGTGTGTGTGTATATATATATATATATATATATATATATATATATATATATATATATTATATATATATATATATATACACACACGATATATTTACCCACATTCCTCGAAATAGCTTTTTGTTTGTAATATACTCCGCTCTTTGCCAGATATATGACATCAGTGCTGTTTAGTTTTATACGATTGCACAGACTGGCCTGGTTTATTTTTCTGTACCCCCCCCCAACACAATCTCATCCTGGGAGGCTGTGAAATAGGTTCCTGCACCGTACTCCATTGTGTGTTTTCTTTTCTTGCCACCAGGTTTTTTGCTTTCAAACACCAGGGCCAACAGTGACTTGTTGGTAGAGCAAGCAGTTTGTCTTTGCCATTATTTAATTCAGGATAATGACAATGGCTATTTTTCTTGCTCCTTCTGTGTAACTCTCACTGAATGTACTGTTTGAATTTTAATTCTGTCTGCCCTTTGTTGAGTAACAGATCAGTATGCGGCGAGTGTTAATAATGTAATTTAGTTCTGTATTCCATTTAAGTACTAATTATAAGGCTAATAGAGTTTAGCTTAATACAAACCTTAAAGCATATCACTTTGAAATGCCCAAAGAGCTCAGCTTTTTTCTTCTTCTTAAATGGGGATGAAATATTCAAGCTGAACATGCACTGTAAGACATTTCTTTTTCCAGGTTCCTAAAGTGTTGTAATGTATTTAGCACTTAAAATTCCTATCCTGCATACTATGAGACACGGAAGGAACAACTGTATAGCAAGACTCAGGTCCTTGGTCTTAAACGTTGAGATATGTAAATCATAAAACGTATTAATTGTAGCTTAAAGTGAAAGTACTTTAAGTGTTAATATTTGATGGATTGTTAAGTCTCTTAGAATTGATGTAAGAGAATGACGCCTTTTACTTACGTATTTTTTTCAGATGTATTCATTGATTTTCCCTTGCAAATGCATTGGGAGTTCCTTCTATGCATTTGTTCTCCTTTGTTGTCTACATTGCAGAAGGTGCTTTTGGTCAAACACTTTTAATTTGATTTGGCAGTAATTGCAGACACATGGATGCTTCATGTCACACTCCTCTAGTCCTGACTAGCATGAGATTTTGAGAGGGTCTGCTGAAACCCACATGAGCAGCAAGTGGTCCCATTGATTTTAATGGGGGCACGTTCCTGTAAGTGATTGACTGCTTTAAGTAACCAAAACTGCCCCAAATAGTGTCTCGCAGAGGGGCTGTGTGCTGCAGTATCTTCTAAAAAGTTAAGTCTTTTATGTATTATTTTTCCTTGCAGGTAAAGAACTTTAAAATGCATTTTTGTTGATGAGGCTGAGTGTGGCATTAACCGTCCCTTTAGCAATCCTGAAATCCCTTTCCATGTAGCCATGCTACTAGTAGTATCATTCTGTTCCTTGTGGCAGGGAAACAGATGTGTAAAAAAAAATATGCATACCACATAAAATAAAGACAAATGTTAATATTCCTTTGAAGCTGCAGTGTTCTTCATCAAGAATGTTGTCCCTTTTATGCTCTAGAAATACAAGCCTGGTCGATGTGATGACATTTTGAAATGGAAGCCTCCTAACTTGAATTCTGTGGATTTCCGACTGAAGATAACAAGAGTTGGAGGTGAAGGGTAAGCAATATTTAACAAAAGCTAACAAGTTCATGGCTGTTCCATTAAGTGGCTCAGTTGGAATCAACAACCGCCAGGGCATGAAGCATTGCCAAATGAGCTGATATGTTTTACATGCAAACTGTTTAAGTTCATTTGGTAGACTTGTGGTTTAAGAACAAGGAACGTCATGAAATAGTAGATAACAGATATAATCTTGCCTTATACCTTTTGAAGACTTGACTGTGCGTACGAGGAAATGGTTTTCTGAGTATAGTTGCTTCTCTTTGTCATTTCTATGCACGCTGTGCTTGTGGGTCCAGTTAAGAGAGAGGTGGCTGGGCCTATTTCTATCCCCGTTACATATTCTCATGTTTGATGTTATGTCCCTAATACATGTTAGCATAAAGTGGGGCCTGATGCATTTCTCCAATCCCGCAGCTAGTCAATAGGATTACATTTCCCTAGACATATGATGTAAATCATGATGTGCATCAAACCAATGCTATATGATATTGTCAGTTTTTAAAGCTGTGTAAACCTTATGTGTATAGCATGGAGAAAGGTATCTTACCTTTTTCTCATGGTCTGAATGATTTTCCTTGGTATGCTAGCTCCCTTTTGTAAGAGTGAAATGAAGAGTCTGGATCGAACGTCAGATTAGATACTAGTTGTGCCTATCCGTGACACATCTCCACAAGGTGTGAATGTTTAATTACATGGATTAACAAAAGGTAAAAGCTACAGGTAATTAATAATTTCAGTTATGCTAACAGTTTGTCCTTAAAGGTGACGCTATTCAGATTCCTATCTCTATCTAATCCATGAAAAACCTTATTTTCTACCAATGCTTGTTACATATTCATTGGTCAGAAAGCAGCATAAATGTGATACAAATTTGTATATATCTGTTCTTTCGTGTGTTATGCTTTCTAGCTGACAAGATCAGAATAAGTAAAATGATCTTTTCACCTATCAATTTGCTGCAGATATTATCTGTGAAACTCTCATGTTGGCAGAGGGCTGCTTTTTCATGTGATTTTTTTTTTGTGCTTAGCGCAATTAATTCCATAGGTTGGTTCTGTGGGCAAGAGTTTGTCCTTCTCCGGGGACATCCTTCGGTTCTGCTAGTGTCTTGGCTGTACTTATCACCAGAGTAATAAGCTCAATAGGACACAGACACTTATTTACACGTTAGGCTTGTTTCACCACACATGGAGTCCAAGTGCTAAGCAGACAAAATATATTTTAAGGACTTTCTGTTACATCTTTTATGCATTATTTAAAAAAAAAATATATATATATAAGAAATTTTATTGTACAAAGGGTACTGTATTTTTACACACACTTCAGTCCATAAAAACAAAGCCAGTGTGGGTAAACAAAAGCTCCTCAATAGTATAATTATCGTCTAGCTCTTGTTTTTGTTATCTGATCATGCTAAGATCTCCATTATCAGCTATATTTTAGAAGATTTACTAAATGTCTACACAACAGTGTTTTATCAGGTTATCAGGATAAGACTCCTTCCAACACAGTAGAATTTTTCATTTTACCAACTTAAGTTTTGTTGGGTGTAACTAAAGGGAACAGATATTTAGGAATCCTAGAAATATACACTGCTCAAAATAATAAAGGGAACACTTAAACAACACAATGTAACTCGAAGTCAATCACACTTCTGTGAAATCACACTGTCCACTCAGGAAGCACCACTGATGGACAATCAATTTCACATGCTGTTGTGCAAATGGAACAGACAACAGGTAGAAAACACCCCCCAATAAATGAGTGGTTCTGCAGGTGGTGATCACAGACCACTTCTCAGTTCCTATGCTTCCTGGCTGATGTTTTGGTCACTTTTGAATGCTGGCATTGCTTTGTGTGCTTGAATGCTAGTGGTAGCATGAGACGGAGTCTACAACCCACACAAGTGGCTCAGGTAGTGCAGCTCATCCAGGATGGCACATCAATGCGAGCTGTGGCAAGGTTTGCTGTGTCTGTCAGCGTAGTGTCCAGAGCATGGAGGCGCTACCAGGAGACAGGCCAGTACATCAGGAGACGTGGAGGAGGCCGTAGGAGGGCAACAACCCAGCAGCAGGACCGCTACCTCCGCCTTTGTGCAAGGAGGAGCAGGAGGAGCACTGCCAGAGCCCTGCAAAATGACCTCCAGCAGGCCACAAATGTGCATGTGTCCACTCAAACGGTCAGAAACAGACTCCATGAGGGTGGTGTGAGAGCCCGACGTCCACAGGTGGGGGTTGTGCTTACAGCCCAACACCGTGCAGGACGTTTGGCATTTGCCAGAGAACACCAAGATTGGCATATTCGCCATTGGCGCCCTGTGCGCTTCACAGATGAAAGCAGGTTCACACTGAGCACATGTGACAGACATGACAGAGTCTGGAGACGCCTGCAACATCCTCCAGCATGACCGGTTTGGTGGTGGGTCAGTAATGGTGTGGGGTGGCATTTCTTTGGGGGCCCGCACAGCCCGCCATGTGCTTGCCAGAGGTAGCCTGACTGCCATTAGGTACCGAGATGAGATCCTCAGACCCCTTGTGAGACCATATGCTGGTGCGGTTGGCCCTGGGTTCCTCCTAATGCAAGACAATGCTAGACCTCATGTGGCTGGAGTGTGTCAGCAGTTCCTGCAAGTTGAAGGCATTGATGCTATGGACTGGCCCGTCCGTTCCCCAGACCTCAATCCGATTGAGCACATCTGGGACATCATGTCTCGCTCCATCCACCAACGCCACATTGCACCAAATACTGTCCAGGAGTTGGTGGATGCTTTAGTCCAGGTCTGGGAGGACATCCCTCAGGAGACCATCCGCAACCTCATCAGGAGCATGCCCAGGCGTTGTAGGGAGGTCATACGGGCACGTGGAGGCCACACACACTACTGAGTCTCATTGTGACTTGTTTTAAGGACATTACATCAAAGTTGGATCAGCCTGTAGTATGGTTTTCCATTTTGATTTTGAGTGTGACTCCATATCCAGACCTCCATGGTTTGATAAATTTGATTTCCATTGAGAATTTTTGTGTGGTTTTGTTGTCAACACATTCAACTATGTAAAGACGAAAGTATGTCATACGATTAGTTCATTCATTCAGATCTAGGATGTGTAATCTTAGTGTTCCCTTTAATTTTTGGAGCATTGTAGTTTTGACGAGAGACCAATATGAAACTAATAAAACCGCTATTTTCAGAGTGTGTGAACACTTTCTATATAATTTGATTATATAGAAATTTGATTTGATTTTTAACCCTTCTGTTCATCTTAAATTTATTTAAAATTTAGATTCACGTTTCAATACCCAATACTTGTATCGTAATATTACGTCGTACAAAATCCTAATAACTTACATTTAATTACACCGAAATACATTTTATTTGACACGTGAAGTATGTATGTTCTGCAGATTGTATCCTGATCTAACGCTTTCATTTTCACTCTATACACCGTGGCATGAGCTAGTCAATAGGATTATGTTTCCCTAAACATGTGATGTAAATCACAATGTGCATCAAATCCATGCTAGATCATCCATTTTTAATGCTGTGCATCTCAACGTATTTCAGTAGTGCTGTGACATAAATAACCCTACAATTTGACAGAATTACTAGCTGCTATCTCTATTATATGGATACCACAGGAAAAGGCTGTAAAGCTATAATATATTTCTAGCTGTTTTTGCTGATCTTACATTCCATCCTATACCTTTGTTGTTATAAGGCCATATATCTGTGATTCGTCCCAGTGCGCTTAGATTCCAATAGATTTAAATGCATTTAGGTCTTTGTTGTAATAAATGTAATACAGTATAAGTTTGATTTAGCAAACTTACTTGGTTTATCATAATGATAAATGTGGCAGAGCGCATTAATGTGTTTTTCATTATTTGTGATTGAATCTGAATACATCCACATTTCCATTCTGAAAGCAGCATTATGATTGTGTTTTTTTTGGGTTTTTTTTTTAATTATAAGAATCTATACATACCATCTGTCTATTTTATCTATTTATAGGGTAATATGCAATCGGGTCAGTTTTATGTCCTTTTGAATCGCATCTTGCTTATTGAAGTTGTAATAAAGGGGCAATCCAGCGATTCATATGGACTCTAATGTAAAGAAAAAAATATACAGAAAGGGAAGCGCACAACCTAAAAAAACATGAAAGACAAACACATTCAGATTCCTTGGTTGCTGCTAGAATAATAATGACCAGTGCACAAAACAAGAATTCAGCGCAAATCCGGCGAATACCAAAAAAATACCTATCTGAGGCATCAATCACTGGCCATATATTGCTCAGTCTGCCACTATGGCAAAGTACCCCATGTTTGGCTATATTGCTTATCAAGGAGCTGAATCAGTAGGTATTCAGAGTAGACTCTCAAGCAATTTAAAACTTTCTCTGGACACCATCGATAAGGCACCTATGTGACTGTTCACAATGTAGCCATGAAAAATTAGGACCCTCCACACTTGGGATACTTTGACATAGTGGCAGGCTCTGCAATATATGGCCATATAGAGTGACAAAATCCCCAAAATGTATAATTAGATATGTGTTTTTAAAATAGTATTCGCTGGGTATGCACTGAATCCTTGCTTTGTTTTGTCGCCTTTAAATTACAGTTTTATTCTACCTTGCAATTGCATAGGCTGATTCTCACCAAAAAAAAGGTAAGTTCCACCCATTTCTTTTTCTTTTCTGTCCATTTTCTGCCAGGTATTTTTCAGCCTAGAAATGTCTGGTAAATCCAGCCCTGCCATATGAGTGCAGAGCTTCTCATAGCACCTTGTCTGACTTCTCAAAGTTGAATTTTTTCTCTTTACACATCATTGAGCAGAATGACATCGCTGTACCATAACGAATAGAGCAACAGGAGCGTCTATGATGGCATCAGGTTATTGCCCTTTTACTAAAATGATCATGAGCTATTTGTAAGTGTTTTTTTTTAAAATACTTTTAATATCTTGATTAGAACTGAACGGATCGGTGTGCTTTACTGTTTATTTGTAAGTGGTATTGCTTGTAGGTGTTATTTAGCCACTGAAGTGGAACTTATTAATAATACTTATTTCTTATATCTCCCGGCAAGTAAATCTCTACAGAAGATGCTACTTAAGCTAAAATCAGTAGATATGCACCTCATATCCCTGCAAGCTTTAGACTTTTTAGATTTGTTTTCAGTTAAAACAAATACATTCTGCTAGCACGATGAAGCGTGACAGTAGATAAGAGAGAGAAGATGTTTTCAAGCTGAAATTATTTCCAGCAATCAATATAGACCACTTCATCCTTTGCGCAGACTTCTCTAAGCAGGGATGTCTAATGGGTTCCCACGTCTTCTGGAATGCTATGTCCTTCCACTGCAGCAGATATGTTAAGAAGTGCAACCTGAAAGGATTTGAGAAAAGCATGGACAGTGTGGTGAAAAAGTATTTGCCCCTTCCCGATTTCTTCTATTTTTGCATATTTATCTCACTTAAATGTTTCAGATCATCCAACTAATTTTAATATTCGACAAAGATAACCTGAGTAAATGCAGTATAGAAGGTAAAAATCTATCCAACCCTACCTGGCCCTATGTGAAAAGGAAATTGCACGCTTAGTGGGTGGCCTACCAAACTTCCTCGAAAGCACATCAACCATTCATCCAATAGATCACATGTACTCAGACTAACATGTAGAGAACTGCAGGCCTCACTTGCCTCAGTTATGGTCAGTGTTCACGATTCCACAATAAGAAAGGGACCAGGTAAAAATACCATCTGTGGGAGAGTTACAAGGCTGAGACCGCTGCTTACCAAAAAGAACACAAAGGCTCATCTCACATTTGCCAAAAAACATATTGATGAGCGCCACGAATTTTGGGATGTGGTCTAATGCATTAAAAGTGGAACTTTTTGGGAGAAGTCCCGTTACATCTGCCATAAAGGTAACACAGTATTGCACAATAAGAAGATCATACGAATAGTCAAACACCTTGGTAGTGTAATGGTCTAGGGCTGTTTCAGGACATGGAAGGCTTGACATCTAAAGCTGGTCCAAAAAAAGCTTGTTCCATAAAAAAGCAACTTCTTCAAGACCTCAAATGTCATGTTCTTCCTTCAGTTTCAGTCTTACATAAAGTTTTTAAACTGTAAGTATGTAGGGTCTGCTTACTTAACTTCCTGTCCTCTACAATTATTATTTAAAAAAAGGGCCATCATAGTTTACAGCGCTGTACAAGTAAGCAGAACATAAGATGTAGTGCAAGAAAAGGAGGGCCCTACTCATATCAGCTTACAAAAAGTTAGGGTATATTACAAAGAAGCTAATATTATTGTTGGACATGGTAACAGACCAACAAGGAATGATTTTTTTTTGAAGGGCTAGAGGCAAAGGAACCATTGCATAAACAATGAAGGACATGAGAACAGAGCACCAACAAAGATTATCAGATGAGCAGAGAGACAGAGTAAGAGTGTATTTTGAGATAGGTTAGGAGATGGTAGGTAGTAGAACTGCTGTATAGGTGAGAGCCAGGATTTTAAATTGAATCCTGAAGCATACAGGCAACTGTTTAAGAGATTGCCAAATGAGAGAGATGCTAATAGAACTATGGTCAAGCAAGATAAGCCTACAGCATTCACAATTCATTTTAAGGGGTCAAGATGGTAGACCAGATAAGACACAGTTGCAGTAGTTGAGACTGAAGATACGTGAATTGTGAATATGTGAAGTGTGAATGTGGGCAGTGTTTTTAAAATGTTGACTGCAGTTTTCTTTAACCATCACTGGATGAGAGGTGAATAAGAGATCGGGGTTAATGATGACACCAAGGCGGCAAGAGTGTAGGGTGGTGGTTGAACAAGTCAATTAGTGACACAATCAACACTTGGTGGTATGGCATGAAGAACCATTAATTGTAAGCATCTCCTATCTCCGTTTTTGCATCTGTGTTACATATTACCTAGACACATATCCGTTAATATCACGGTAAATAATTATGCTGCTGTCCACTCAGGGCATCCCACTATACTGGTTACTATAGCAACACCCTGAATTTTGAATTTGATATATTTTGCATTTCAGGCAATATGCTTCCATAAAGATTTGAAGTGTTTCTTTTAACTGCATATGAAATGCTCTGAGGGATATATAAATATGTATAATTAGAAATGGCTGGCATGCATTAGTCTCGCAGGTCATCTCCTCCAACTTACACAGTCTTTTGTCAGTGCAAATAGTGAGCAGTGTAGTTGTGTGTCCTGTAAAGCGAGGGTGTTTTACCCTCTCCGTTTTCATAGCTTCATAAATTCTTCCTGCTATTCATTTTGTGCACGTAAGCGGCGGGTTTCATGGAGTTCTGCAGACAAGCATTCCATTAATTGACGCTGCTATAAATTTATGCTCTATTGAAAAGTAACTGTGTATCTAATAGAAAATCTAATTTCAGCTTGTAAACAAAATAGCTTAAAATGTAATCTTTAGCTGTCCCTATGTGCACATTCACAAGAGGTTATAAAACATTTCAAACAATTAAAAGTGAAACTTCCACAGCTCTGCCTGGGAATCATAGGAGGGGAATATAATTAAAAATGGAAATAGAGTAATGCAATTATATAGAGAGCGGAAAGCATTGTGACTAAAGTGGCAGTCCCATCTTCCTACAGCAGCGATAGCCAAGAAGTGGGTGTCCTGCTGTTCTGACGCTGTGACTCATGTGTTGTTGGCTAAGATTGATGGGATTTGTTGTTTCATAGGATTTAGGTAGCTAAATGATGGGTACAACCCTCTTTGCCAAGTTTTGCAGCAGACATGGAGCCCTGCTTTTTAAAACCATATATGTAAAGATGAATCTTTTACTGCATTTATTGCAATCCAGCTTTAATCAGCCTTATGAGATACTATTTTCCTTTTTGTTGCACGTTGCAGAAGGTCACAAAGCGTGGTGGACTGGAAGTGTATGTCGATAGTCAGTAAATGGCCCATGTACTAAGTTGAGCAAGAAAAAAAACTATTAGGCAATGCAGATGACAAGACCTTTTTGCAAATTTAAATGACATTTATTTGTCAGTTATTTAGAAGCACAGTTGTGTACCACAGAGGCTTTCAACAGTGTTAACGGTAAATTTGTGTGAATAATCCAAATGTCTTAAAAGGAGAAAGAATCAAGACATGACAGGGGCTGTGACTTCACTGTACTTAATGAAGGTCAGAGATGGCTGACCCGGTATGATTTCTTTAGTCTCCTCATCCATTAAATTATACATTATACAGGCCAGCTCTTCTTTTCTTGCTGGAGGAATGTAACATTATGAATAGTAAAGTGAGGGAGTTGAAGCTGCAACTTTCCTGCACACGCAGCATTAGTGAATAGAACAAACTGTATCTTACACTAGAGCATACTTCTTAATAGGGGAACATATTAATTTTCTGTTATTAAAAGGAAGCTAAAAAAAATGATCTAGGAAAAGCAGAGATAGTTGGCTGAGAGGGAAGTGGTAAAAACAAATTCACTAAGATAATAAGATATTTAATAATGCAGTGTAATAATAATAAAAACAATAAAACATTACATATTTAATCATTTGAGTGGCATATTATAAACACAACCAGCTTAGAGCAGGTTACTGACAGCATATTCTATCATCAACCATACTTTGAATTAAGCATTCAAAACAGATGGTTTTGGGGCTTGTAGGGCACCAAGTAGGTTTAATAAAATAGCAAGGGGCAACATACACCTCACATCCTAAGGGATTTATCTCCCTGACCAGCAGGGTCAGAAATGCCTGGATCTTCATGTTTCCAACACTTTCTTAGTTTCTGTCTTTTGAAAATGTTCCTTTTGAAAACTATTTTTAGTAGTCAGTTATGTATTATTAAGTAGATCTTGCTGATATTTGTCTGGTCCTGCACATGGTACCAATAATTGTCTTCACAATGGAATCATTTATATTTATTACCATCTGTTCTTTCTAAGAAATTGCTTATATTTTATTCTAAATTCGGGGCAGTACTGCTTTAATTACAAACCTTTTTAAGAATGGCGTCTAGTATTTATTTTTAAACTATTGAAGTTCCACCCGTTTTCCTGTTTTTTTTAAATTTTTTATTCACAGGGCAGTCCTATGTTTGCATATGTTGGCCAGGGAGGACTACTGTTTAAATATGACTTTGTGGCCTGTGTATAGCATTACATTAGAGAACAATGACTGTGTATGCTATTAGTTGAGTTAATACATGTTTGTGCTCTTTTATTCATTTTTGTGAATCTAAATGGAAAAATAAGAACATAAAAACATCAAAAATGTAAAATTATAAATGAGGTACAGGATAGAGAGGGATTTACCCATAAACAAAGCTGCCTTTCTTTCCCCTGATTAAAAACCCACTTTATGGTTGAAAAAAAAGCTTTTTAGCTATAATTTCTATTGTTTGTGAATAAATATTTAACACAGAAACATAGAATTTGACGACAGATAAGATCGTTCATATGTTACATTTAAATGTCTGACCCCCCCAATTTTAAGCTATGGCCCCTTGTTCAAAAATTTCTTGTCTGAAATAAGTATTTAAATGTTTCTATACACCATTAACTGCAACCTTCAACCTCCTGTCACTCCACAACTGCCTTATCCATTCATCTATTTTGACATCCAAACACTGCAATTTATTTGTAAGTGTCTTACTAAAATCTAGATTAACAGGCTAGATCAATAGTGTATATCAAGAGCTCCTCCTTGGTCTATTATTTTAGTTACCAACTCAAACAAATAATTTCAGTTAGTCTGACAGGATAAACAGTAAAGCCGTGCTGTTTCTGGTCATGCAAACCATTTACATCCATATATTTAACAATCCTATCCCTTAGCATGGATTCCATTCATTTGCCAACTATTGACATAAGGCTTACTAGTCTATAGTTGGCCGAGTGTCCCCTACTACCTTTTTTGTTAAGTGGTACGACGGTTGCCAACTTCCAGTCTTTTGGAACTACTTCTGCCAATAGTGACTGGCTAAATAAGTCTGCCAATGGTTTTGCCAGGACACTTCCAACCGGGTCCTAGGAATTTGTCTCTTTCCTGAATATACCTTTCTCTGTATACACACAAGCTTTACATGGTTCTCCTTTCTAAATGAAGTCCATTCCCATCACCTTCCAAGCACACACTTTGTAGACAGAGGGTTACTATTTTGACCGTGAATATGTAGCCTCTTATTTGTGGAAATGTGGGCCGCTATGATATGATCTACAGAGTCTTTGGTGTAATGTTTTGCTTTACAGTGAGGATGATAGATAATTTGAACAGCAATAGTAGTGCAGCTTAATACAGTGAGGGAATTTACACCTATCTTGATTCTGGGACAGGACTAGTTTTGGGTTTGAGTCCTTACAAAAAGTGAGCAGACTATCTGCTGTCATATACTATGCTTCTATAACCCTTTTAAGCACCCAAAGAGGGGCATCTGGGAGATATAACATGCTTTCTGTAAATGTTTGTATTTATTTATTATTAATTTATTAAGTTATTGCTTTAAGTGTGCACTGTGGTCCACTCTTCCAACCGACAGTTATGGTTTATACATATTCCTTTTCTTCTGGCCCTATAAAAAAAAAATGACACAACCTTCTTTAGCAGTGCACTTGTACTCCCAGGTATCTGCAGTCCAAGCACACACTTCCCATAGATTATCATCTAACTTTCTGCACAGAGCACACAGCCGAGAAATACATCCTCTGCTTCCTGTTCGTTTTAAAACAATCTTTTATAATAGATAGCAAGCGTATATCTTAACTCAATCTATATTGATTTCATTTTGCTTGCTTGATGTATGCCACACTGGCCTCTGCTTGTTACTGATATTGGAACAGATGCTGTTGTGCATAGTTAACAGTGAAATAGCTTAGTACTGTTTTCTGTAATCGCATACAGCTTGAGTCCTTGGAGAATGCTGGCACTATAGGTACATTTTCTTGCACGTTTACTTTCTGATGTGAATTGACCTATAAATTAAGCTCAATATTTTAACATATGCAATGCATAGGTATGCCTTTAAAATCATCTGATACGGACCATGTTTGAAAGGTCAACTCAGATGCAGAAGTACTCATTACCCTTGATAATTACAATTAAAAGATGGAAAATGAATGTTGCCCATTGTCCAGGAAGAACGGATTATGGAATCCGGTGATGGCCATGTGTGTTTCAGCTGATATCTGAGAAAGGGAAGTCATTTGGGCAAAAGCAATATGGAGCACAAAATTGTGTGATTGTACCAACCCCAACCCACTTTTTTTCTGTTTACATTACTTTTTTGCACATCCCATTATATTAACACAGTCTCTTAAATGCTTTCATAATTGCATTACAATTTAATTTGCACAATGCATCTCGAACAGTGGAGATCCAACAGTGGAGCATTATTCTTCATGTCTTCACAGTATGATGTGCACACATAACATCTGCTGGAAGAAATGATCTCTTGATCTTGCCTCGGTCACTACATGGTTCTGAAGAAGAGGGAAAAAAACTAATATTTGTAAGATATATTAATAAGAGAAATTGTAGGTGGTATTGAATTCACAGTAAAATGTGGAGAATTCACCTGACTGAGGTTTATTGGCTTCTTTTACCTCTAGCGCAGCATGACTAATAAAGCAGCATTAAACGACTTTTTAAATAGTATATCTGCAGTTTCTTTATAATAGAACGATGTCTGCGTTTCTCATGAATTACATGGACGCCGCTAAGCAGAGTGTTTTATAACACCGTCTGCCTCTGTTTCAGTTATTACCAGAAATTACTGCGGGTGTCCTGTTTTATGCCTGTGCTATAATACCCGTGCTGCAATTTCTTTTGTCTTTGCTTCAAGCATTTCAAAGAGGCCCCATTGTGAAATAATGTTGATTTTCTTATCTTTCCTGTAGAAAAATACTGTTTCGCTTACGCTGTTGGTCGAATAACCATAACCCTTGCTAATGACTGTGAGTTGTGGATAGCATACGCATTGTTGCTCAAAGGCTGTCATGTTATTGGCATCACCAGTTACTCCACGTCTATATTAATGTAAGTTTACACGGGTACACTGGGTGTGCTGGAGACTGACCTGCTGTGTAGCAACCGTGCGTGGAAACATGAATGTGCTATGGCTTTCTCTTTAAGACAAACCTTAAACTCCCAAGCATTCCAAAAAACCTGGGTTTTAAACCATCTATTGGCCTACAACAGAAGCAGACAGAGTGCTCTGTTTATTTTAAAGTGGAGAACAGAGGTCAGTCTTAATCTACATAGTCAGAGGCTCAAATCAATCATTTAATTATTATTAGAACCTTTTACGCAAGGGAAAATGGGCAGAAGAGATGGGCCGGATGGTTCTTACCTGCTGTCCAAGTCTCTTGTTTTTATAAACTTTGCTTGGACAGTACCTTGGTTGAACAGTATGTGTGTGCATTTGTGGTAAAAGTGGTGAAAACTGGTTCGTTGCACAGGTATAATATCACTGCGCGGAAATTATACAATACGTAGCAATCACTAATGTTGGAGTATCCCATTCTCAAGGAATGAACAGTAGATCTAACTTTTGCGTCGTGTGGTGTTTTCATTGTGGGTCTTTAATATAAGCTGAAACAATGTATTCATTTGATGTATAAAGAGAGTTTCAACGGCAAGAATACTAATTGTAGTGTTTTTGTGTAACATACGGCATGTCACTGGGGTGATGCAGCTTTCTGATGCCACCGTTGAATCACCTAGTATGTGCTTTCATTCTCTAGCACTGTGATCATTCTTCAGAGGTCTGGATGCCTTTCATGTCTGGCTTTATCAGTGCGACTGCGGTGCTTGATTTCTGATTCCTTGGGGGATTTTTCTTTTGAGGGATGACTGAGCCTTCTGATCTTTTCATTTTCCCCTTTTTTAATTTGGAGAAAATTTAGCATCTATGTTTATTCTTCTGTAGCACTGTGACTTTAATCCCATGTTGCCAGTAGTGTTTGCCTCTAATAAAAGATATGAGAATTCTTTTTGAGTCATAGGAGGTGGTTATCTGTTTCATTTTCAAATCTGAAAGGTCACGGTGAACTCTGGCTCTCGTTACATTAGCTGTATGTAAAGAATATACACGCACTTTTTTTTTTTAGTGTTCTTGGGGTTTTTTTTTCTTTCTTTCTCCGGCGCAATTCCATCATTCATTTCTCCCTTGTGTGTAGTATAACAGATACGGTTGATTTCTCTTTTGTGGATTAGCAATAAAACATACATACAAATTGCAGAGTTGCGAGGGGAATTGTTTAGAAATTTTCTGTATTATTACTTCCACTCCCTTTTTGCCACAGAAATGCTGTTAGATTGCTGATCTGAAATACAAGGAAAGTTTTCTCACTAGTCCCTCCCTTGCTAGCAACAGCAACACATTGTATTTTCAGTTCATCTACATGTAGAAAATTGTGCAGAGCACGGATGGATGATAAATCTAATTAATTAAGCTGTTTTACCCAGAAAAAACATTGTAAAAAGAAATAGAATAGGTCAACTTGATGACACCTACAAAAGCTTCGGAAGCAAAGCTGTGCAAATGTTATTGTATTGAGGTAAAGAATACATCATATATTTTTTAAATCCACAACATTTGAATTAGAAATTCTACCAATGGATTCTGTGAATTTGTTGGGCATGGATGCTACAGAACAGATTTGTATATATTTTGCAAGCCACCTATTCTGCTGCTAATGGTTTTATCATGTATTGTATTAGGGTGAATTGTGGCTCCGTATGGGATGTAGATGAATTCCAAAATGGCACTTTTGTAATAGTATGTAGAGCCCGAGTTAGCCATTCATCCCTAAAGTTGCCAAGTTTCCTCGATTTGCTATATAATGGCCCTTTTACAATCTCAGTAATTCTCCTCTCTCTTGTCTTATTTGATAATTTTATACCTTTTTTGATAAAGGCGTTGTGGACATATTGTTGGGTAAAAAAGTGTCACCTTAAAGCCTTCTTATTGTTGGAAATGATGCTCTTGGCGGGGGTTAAAGTTAGGTTCGCTGTGATTGGACCTTCGCTTTATGCCCCACCCCATGTAACCAAGAATTTAAACCAAAGCTCTGCCCAATTGTCTTGTGTGCTTAGAGGAGAGGACTGATGAAAAGTGTTGTGCACAGCAAGAGAGAAAGGAGCCGCGCAATAGTGTTTGGTGGGATAAACCGAAAAATCATAGGTAGTGAAGAATGAAACTGATAGTGTTTGGGAAAAATGAAAAAAAAAAAAACAGAGGCAGAGCGAGTGAGAAAAAAATGCATGTAATTTTAATGATGTGCACATATGCTAGTACATAATAGTAACCTGATATTGTGTAGGTCCCAATTTTGCCACCAAAAGATCCCTGACCCGTTGAGGTATGGACTCCACTAGACCTGATGGTGGGCTGTGGGATCTGGCACCAAGACGTTCGCAGCAGACCCTTTAAGTCCTGTAAGTTGCAAGGTGGGGTCCTCCATCGATGCATGTGTTCTCCAGGTAAGCGACACACACGCACCCGGCCATCCACGTGATGTAAAAGAAAACAGGATTCACCGGACCAGGTCACCTTCTTTCATTGCCTTGTGGTCCAGTTCTTATGCTCACATGCCTGTTGTAGACGCTTCTGGTAGCGGACAGGGGTCAGCATGGACATCCTGTCTGGTCTGTGGCTACCCAGCCCCATAGGCAACAAACCGTGACACAGTGTGTGTTCTGACACCTTTCTACCAGAACCAGCATTAACTTTTTTCAGCAATTTAAGCTATAGTAGCTCATCTGTTGGATTTGACCACACAGGTCAGCCTTAGCCCCCCACATGCATCAATGAGCCTTGGCCGCCCATGACTCTGTCGCCGGTTCACCACTTTTCCTTCCTTGGGCCACTTTTGATAAGTACTGACCACTGCAAACCGGGAACACCCCACAAGAGCTGCAATTCTGGAGAGGCTCTGACCCAGTCATCTAGCCATCACACTTTGTCCCTGGTCAAAGTTGATCAGATCCTTATGCTTACCCAGTTCTCCTTCTTCTAACACAACAACTTAGAGGCTGAAATGTTCATGTGCTGCCTAATATATCCCACCCACTGACAGGTGCCATGATAACAAGATTATATTAGTGTCATTCACTTCACCTGTCAGTGGTCATAATGTAATGGCTGATCGGTGTATTTGTAGTCTATAGTTATTCTACAGCTATGGGGATGTTAAGTCCCAGCTAGCTGCGCCTTTTGTAAGCACTTAATTTTTCAAGCCACATGTTCCAAATGTTGTGATTTCCTCAACCAGAACATCTTTATAACTGAATACTGCACAATTAGCATGGCTGCTTTGCATCTAGATTGTGGAGCCTCAAACATGGCATTAAGGGTATGCACGCCATGCTCATATGTACACAATATTGTTATTTTTGTATAGGCCCACTAAAAAATCCAGTCACAAATTTTTAAATATGCTTTTTTTCTTGATCTATTACAGGTTATTGTCCAGTGTGAGGTTACAATAAAATATATTAATAAATAAAATCATTATGTATTAATTTTCTAACTACCCCTCCCACCAAACTAACATATAAAGTCTTGTTAGCCTGCCATACAAGGTGCATTGGGTATGTGAAAACAAAACTTGTTTTTTTAGTGCTAATGTGAGCTCCAATAAAACGTAAAAAGTGATAACAGTCCTGGATGAAAAATGTATGTGTTTTCTGTTAACTTGTCACACAACCTCTGTAGCCTAAATGATCACAGATGAATTTATTTATTCCCCCCTGTCAGAATTAAGTAAATACCCTATTACTTTTGAGAGAGCAAGCTGACATTGTCATTGTGTCATCGGTTATCCGTGCTGCTGTGCATTGTACATATTAACCATTTTTATTGAGAAAATAAATCATGCACATGTCTCTTGCTGTGTTTTTAATCAAACATGTTTTATAGACCGCTAGCCTATGAATTGAAAATAATCTTATAAATAGTTGACTCTGTTCCTAGAAATCTTTGTGTTATTTATTCGGATTTTTTAGAAAATTCAAACTAAATGACATTGCTCAAATTGTCTACAATATAAGTTGGGACACATCCTCCAACATTTAGTAGAATGTTAACTCAATCTCACTAGATTTTGTTGTAGATTGGTTTTATTTTTCATTGTAAATAATTAATATTAACTTGATTTGGGTGTCATTGTCCGCAGTAACTAATTGACCAGCCTGGCCACATCACCTTGATGCTGAACCCCTCCTGGATCGTGCCACCATTATTATTGTTTGCCAAAAATATTCTGCTTCAGTAAGCATAAAGCATATTAGGATCTAATCTGAGAAGATAACCATGCAACTCTCTGGAGATTATATGTGTTAATATGCCCTTTTCACACTATACGTAAAATGTTTTTGCTAGATTATGTTATATGTGGCACTGGGTTGTCAGTGTACATTTGTGTGAAGAATTACTTTCACCTGGCTGGTTTTCTTCATTTCTGTATATTAGGAAGGTTATTAGATCTTGAACCAAAACTTAATATAATAAGTAATATAAAAGGAAACATGAATGACAAAACACCTCATTTTTAAACTTTACCAATACCCAATTTTAATGTGTAAAAAAGTAATCACCCATCAGTTTCAAAGCCTGGCTATGCCACCTTCAGCAGCAGGAACTCCAATCAACCGCTTCCTGTAGTTCTTTGCTTTTTGACAGATGTTAAGGGGGGGTATTGCTCGGAAAGTTCCACTCCCTGTCCATAGAATGTTGCCGCAAATCTCCTGAAGAGCATCCAGATGCGATTGGCAAACTCCAGACAATCACTCATGTTCTTTTCTGCCTGGTTAATTTGCCGTGAATCCCATTTTTGCCTAACGTCCTGATTGTGGACACTTAGCTGAGCGGAAATGAAATAGGGTTGTGACCTGGATGGTTTGGCACCTTGCTTTTTTTTATATAGTCCTGGAAATATTGGCTAATTCCTCCAGCCTTCTTCATTTGATTAATAAGACTCGTTAGGTTAGTGCAGCTCATGATGTGGCATGATGTGTCTTTGGAAACTCGTGGGTTGACAGGTTCAGTCTGCTGCAAGGGCCAACATTAGATTTATATAGAACTGGCCTGAAACTGAAGTGAATATTTACCAAGCTCTTCAGACACCTGTGCTTAACCCCTTTGTGGCAAATGATTAGAAAGCTAAATGGGCTGTCATTGAAATTAAGATGTGGACCTAGCTGGGAAACCCTCAAGTTTGAAAACTGCAATTGGCATTTTCCAATTGTGACTACAATATCCAAAAAAACATGCCATTCCCATACATTTGAGATATTGCTCTACAGGGGGTTAGGGTTTGCTGACTACAAATCGTGAGTTGTTTCTGTACTTACCATGGAAAATAAATCTACTGAAATACTGCGTTTCTATATAATGTATTTGACAAAAATAAACTAAATTTTACTAACGTAATTGTTTCCACTTTTTAGATTTTTTGCGTCCTAGAGTAAATTATGGTTTATATATCATTATTATTTAAAAAAGAAAACTATAATTTGTAGGGTAAACTAAATGAGTGAGTAGGGAATTCCAGTTCAATTGTTCTGATTGTTTTGGGTAAACATTGTAAAATATGCCTTTCCTCAAGGGGTTAATAAGACCCTTCATTGGATTAGTCGGGGGACACATTTCTAGGGTGTTTATCCTGATCTTGAACCAATGCAGTTCCCTCATCCATCCCGTAGAGCTACCATCTTTTTGTTTAGGGCTTATTTTCATAATCTATTATTTTTCAATTAATTGGATAAAAAAACAATATTCTAATTTTTAATTTGTTTTAAAACCCAGTTTGTTCATTAAATTATTTTAAGCAAACAACAGAATAAAAAAAACCATAACATTTACATTAACGTATCATTGTACTCTGTGCACACAACACTTTTATCTCTATCACAATGGCATTTCTCTAATCACCTTCCTATTTTACTGACATAAAAATAAAATCTATATTTTAGGAACAAAAACCCAAACACAATATTTCTCAAACTAGATTTTAATAAAATAAAAACATTGTTACTACTAATATTACATGTCAACTATTTTTTCATACTTCCATAAAACTTGATGAGAAAATGCTATATTATAATATATATTATATATATATGCATATATATATAGTATATATATATATTACTATGTATATAATATGTATAATATGTATATATCTGTAATATTATATATATATGCCACTCTGCCCCAGATATGCCTCTGTGCCCCCCTGATATGCCAGGGCCCATCGTCAATAGGGAGGCTAGCTGTCAGGCCTCTCCAGTGGTCCCAGTGATGAGGGTTTCGTCACATTCACCCTATATGCCATTGTGCCCCCTGCTATGCCTTATATCCGCCTATTTGCCACTGATATGCCACTGTGCTCCTATATGTGCCTTATACCCTCCTATATGCTTCTCTGCCCCCAGACTTGCCTCCCGTTCTCCATACTCCCTGGTTTCTAGTGGGGCAGAAGGTAAACATCTTCACGATGTGTGTAGACCAACTTCGCTGCTGCCTGGCACTGTGCTGGAGCTTCTATGATGAAGCGCCGTAAGGTCATGTCACGCCGGCGCTCCGTCCCCCAGTTATGAACATCTGCCCCCAGACTTGCCACTCTGCCTCTCTGATATACCTTATACCCCCCCTATATACCACTTTGCCCCATGATATGCCTTTTAACCTCCTAAATGCCACTCTGCCTCCAGAAAGACCTTATAGCCCCTATATGCCACTCTGCCTCCAGAAATGCCTTATACTCCTATATACCCCCCCGACTCACTACTGCTTCTGACTTCCTGGTGTCCAGTGAGGGCAGCGGGTGGAGGCCATTCATGAAATTAAAGGGGCCAGCGTGTATGCCCCGCGCCGACCAAATGGCCGTGCCTCTGCTCTTCGCCCCACCCCTTTTAATACGTGGGACGAAGTGCTGAGGAACGGCCATTGGGCGGTGCTGCGCGTGCACGCCAGCCCCCTTAATTTCATTAGGAGCCGGGGTCACCCGGCCCACGGACCCGCCAGCCTGCCGGGAAATTTCCCAGTGTCCCGGTGGGCCTGTCCAGGCCTGGTCTTAGCTGATCTCTTTATTATCACTGGTATCATTAGTACTGTATTTTGTTCTAGAATTGCAAAGACCACTTCTGGTAAACACTGTGATCCTTAAGTTTATCCCTGATCAGGTTAGTATACTGTCACTGCATTTCCCTTCTTACCGTGCCCTGTATTGAGGCTGTACCTTGTTTCCCTGTCTGCGTGGATGTCAGCACCAATTTTATTGGCCGTCACTTGTCAAATGCAAGCTCCATGTTTTGCTCTCCTTTTGTAATCATACATTTTAATGATCTGTATAATTCCTCTGATCAGGCACACACTCTGGTAATACTGAAAGGAAAGCAATGCAACTGGTTTAGAATGCCTTGGTTCCCTTACATTAAAGTAACACTTTCAGTAAACTTTGGATTTTATGTAATGTTTTCTGTGTGGGATACATAGTTGACACTCAATATACAAGACAAAGATTGGTCAAGTTATTCAAGAGCGTTATTCATCGTCCATGTGATATACATTTAAGTTGATCTTTTTCCGTTGGGCGTTGATTTTCAAACTAAGGTGTCTCTAAAGTTGATGAACTATGACGTCCTGGTAGCAAAACAGTGACAATGGAGGATAAGTTACAGTATCAAATAACTTTGTTTTGCTGGAGAAATGTAAAATAATGCAGTTGTTTTTGTGCTGCCTCCTTAATCAAATGTATTTTGTTCTCTTCCTGTTGCTCTCCGTGTCCCCTGTGCATTTGCACTCCCGTCTTTTGTCTGGCTCTGCCCAGTCAGTACAATTCTCACTTTCACATTGTCACAGCAGAGTATCTCTAGTGAGAATGTGGCTATGATAATGGTAGCGAGGCGCTGCAATCAGCAACTTGTTCTATATTTTATACAAAATCAGATCACATTCAAGTCAAGCAGTATATTCCAGGAGTCGGATGCACTGACACCCCCCCCCATTCTAGGACAGCACCCAAAGCATGATGCGCCTGGGGGGGCTACTTTTATTTTCGAACATTATCAAATCATTTGCCATGTTTAAAATTTCTCGGTAATGATTCCCTGTCTGATGCATTAGAAATCCTTACAAATAAACTGTAGACTGGTTGTATTGCGTATACGAATCTCTGGATACCTCTGCTGAAACGTTTTTTTGTTTTCAAATAAGTTCAAATCTCGATTTAAAAAAAGCTTGTTTTTAAGAAACAGGCTATTAAATTAGTGGGGTTGATTTGAAAAAGTTGAATTAGTTTGAAATACTTGGAAATGTAATCAGCGTGCCTTTCAGGGGTGGACAGGTAAATGAGCAGACATGATTTATCTTTCTAATAGAGTTTCTGGGTAGTGTTCAGTCCTCCGACCTGCTGCTTTCGCCAGATGAATTATATCTTGCTGTAGTATTGTTTTAGATTGGTTATTTATGTTGCCAACCACTTATTGTCCCGGGTCTTGTGTATTTATTTAAGAACAGTAAACACAAGAAAAAGTGAATATACAAAGTATTGCCTGAAAGCTATGCTTATATATAAGGCCCTCGATGGCTAGATTTGGACAGCTCTGCTGGTGTACATTACATGTTTCATATTCACGGTTCACATTCTGCATTTGTTACCTTGAATATTCACGTTGTAATGGAGCCTCCTTGTGAATATTTAGTTTTAGTTAATCTAAAATATGTTGATTTCAAGAGATTTGAACTCTGTCTTGATGATACATAAATTCCATACGTTTTACATAAAATTTTCAGATGTTGTAAAAATGAAGCCTCTGAACAATAGCAAAGCAGGCAGAGGATTTAGTCAGGTGCAGGATACCATGTATCAAAGCTTGTAGAGACTCAAACGAGTACCCTGATAGCATTATACACTCATTTATCTTTCTGGTCTGCTAAGATCCCCCCCAACCAACCCAATACTCATACTCATACTCACACTCAAATCCACAACGTTATAGTTTTGTACACTAAAGAAACAATCTGTTTAAGAACCACTTCTAGATCAGTACTTTTTGTGCTGTAGGACCAGAAAAAAATGGTAAGGCTTTTTTTTTTTAAAACATATTTATAGTTGTAAGATAATGTAAGTATATATAGGTATAACTATTATCCACAGTAGGGAAAATTACTACATACAGGACAGGTAGACTTACGGCTGTTAATACATTGCTAGACAATTGTAAATCTCTGAGGTTTTTACATTTTTTATCCTAACAAAAGAGAAGTACAAAAAGTAACCTTTAGATAAAACGCTGGTTGGGAAGGTTGTAGTAAATCCTCTGAAGTATTATAACTTAAAGTGTGTTAGGTGTGTTCAAGAAAAGCAAATGTTAGCCATAGAGATATTAACCCCACACTCCCCAAATCGTGTTCCATAGTTGAAATGAATCTCCATGGGAAAAAAAACACAACTTGATTTTATGGAATTGCTATTGTGATAAAATGGTAGGTTTTTGGCCCAGTGTCGGCATGTTGTACCAATGTAATTCCAAAATGTGACACATACAGTGTGCATTGTGTAATTACACAATATCTGCATTGATATGTTACATGCAGACGAGAGAGGAGGGGTGTTTACATGGGATGATGTGGAGAAGCCCAGTATTATCTAAAAGCTCTTGATGTTGCACTAGGCAGACTTTTTTGGATTGTAAAGGTGCCTGGCAGGGGGTTATCTCACTTGAAAGAGGATCCTCGCTGCTTTGATGGTTTTGTACCAGAATTGGGAATGTGCATACGCTTGGTTATGATAATCTAATACCGAGCTTATTTGGTTTCGCTGTATACAATGAGAAACTAATATGCCACGAACAGTAACTCTAACTGAACTAGCTGCAGGGCATTTTAGATTTCTGCTAGGCATGGAGCCACTTAGGTCTTATGGAAAGAATTGGAAGGATTACAATAGTTTTAGCAATAAACCTCAACTCAGACATCATGAAACTCCAGTCTGCATAAAGTGACATATGTAATTTTACAAAGTATACGGATTTCACATCTTGTGTACTAAGGTATTTATAGTTTTATTATTGTGCCAATATTTATCTGTTCTCTGAATCTTCAAAGCAATAAGCCGGCATCAGCCTTTCCGAAAAAAGAGAAAATGGATTTTTGGTATTTTTTAATACTACTAACAATAAATCACATTATAGGTGTTAAAGAAGTATAATCAAAGTATACAGCAGTCACTAAACTTATCGTAGTTGCAATAGAATAGAACCAGTGGGAGGACCTCCAGTCAGTAGGCTGTCGTGCCGATCATGATGTGGTACAAGCCAATTTCGTGGCTATATGAAATGAGAAGGTTTCAAACTCCAAAGGGGAGGAGGTATTTTAGTGAGCTCAGCTCCAACTATCACCATTTTGCCAAGCTAGGCCACGCTTGGCTTTGGGCTCAAGCCAACACCAGCTCACCAGTTCTACTTCTCACTCTTTGGCATCATTGCAAACAGAATGTCTAAACGCCAGCATATTATTTAATATACCCTGTGAGATGTATGTTGAAAGCTCCCCCGTTTGTACTTGGCCCCCCCTTAAATCTCCCCAGTTCTGCTAGGGCTGCCTCACCCAGTAGTTTGACAACCTCAACCGTTATACCTCATCACCTAGAGGCTACTAGTTGATTTTTAATGTACATTACTTGTGCAATGGCTTTTGTATTTTCCCAAACCCCTGCAATATAGTGTTTGCATTTAACTTTTCCTTTCCATTGATTTTCTTAGATGTGAAGCAGTGCAGTCAGGGGTATAACTAAGAATTGATGAGGTTACAAAGGTACAGCATTTAGCGGAGATTCCCCATTCTTTCACCTACAGGGCTGTAGTGGCGTTTTGTAAATGCTTCTCAAATGAATAGTGTTATTTGTAGTCAGGCAATACATTCAGTACTATTGTTATACTTTGTTCAGCACTCAATAAATCTGTGCCAGGAACAAGGACAGCCCAAGGCCGTTGAAGGTGCTGTTCCACCTACTCTGTCAAATGTAACTAAATGCAACTAAATGCAGCATTAAAAAGATCATTCCATGTACTGTTGAATGCCCAGACCCTATCCAGCTCTAAATATTTAATCAAGTTCGCTTTGTTTAGATTTTTGTTGTGAACACTTATTGTGACATAAAAGTAAGTCACTGGTTATTACCATAGTAACTGAAAAAACCTTATTGAAACTGTTTTGTGATTAAACCTTCAGAGAGGAATATTCGGAGTGCAGTTAATGTTTTTGACTAATTGGAACACACATATTTGATCCAAATTAGCCTGAAAGGACCATTGTAGACATTTTATATCTTGCCTTTATGGTTTTCTTTTTTCCTTTGTATGTGTATTGTTAGCACTGGTCTGAATCGGGTAAGACAAGATCTCTAGCTTCTATAGTACAAGCAGGTAGTTTCTGATTTTTAAATTCAGTTTATAGCTCACCCAAATCTTAAATTAGATAATCCAGCGTTGAATTCTTTATTATATTTCTGTTTTGTTCACTCATACAAATAACCAATGCATGTATTAGAATGCCCTTGTACAGCTGCTGCTTCTTGCAGTCTTACAAGGAGTTAAAGGAGCAAGAGGTAAATTCAGGGTATAAGACGTGGGTATGCCACGTGCCATGTGTAACCTACATTTTAACCCAGCTATGTCTAAAATCCGTAATATGAGTGATACTCAATAGACTCAACTAATTGTCAGTTTTAGTAAATCCATTCTAATATTTGTAAAAGCTGTGAAAGTAACATGTCACCATCTGAAATGTCATACTTTCATTTTTAACCTTCAGAACTAAATACAGCATAAGACCTGTCATTTCTAGTACGCTTGATTTCCAATGTCCTTCCTGGTAATACGTCTTAATCATGTGAAGTGTTGCAGGGAACGTTTAATTTTCATGTGACACGAAAGCAGGCACCGATTGGTTATTGCCATAGAAAAAGAAAAAAATGCATCTTATACATTTGTGTTGTTTTTTGTGTTCAAGCTTTTTTTTTAAATTAGGAAAATAAACAGATCTACCAAGATTTATTGGTTTAACACAAGAGAGAGCTTAATTAATGTTTAGTCCAACAGCTCCTTTAATTAAATCATCCCCACATTGCTAGAGCAAAGAACTGCTGTATAGAGGATAGAGTAATATGTTATTCCTTTAGGTTTGTGATGCGGTAGACTGCAAGGTCCTAAACCCCTGATGTGTTCCCATATAATTATGCATTTAAGAAACAGCTGTCTGATTCATGTATTTGCTGGATTGCCGACACACAATTACATTTCACTGGCCTGATGATATATAGTTTTCCGTGTTGCTTGGAGATGGCGTGGTGAGCAATGCAGAGCATGGAGTTTAAGGAGCTGGAGTCCTAGTCTGGTTTTAGCTTTTGTAGCACATCAATGGGAATTGGAATTCCACTTTCCCTGTAATCTCAGCCCCATATACTATATTATCATGAGAATGAAGTACCTGCTGGCTGACAAGAAAGATTCTTCCATTATGCTACCATTTTTATTCGCCTCTGCAGCCTGGGAGATTTCTTGTCTTTTGTTTTTTTTTTTCCGCAGCGCTTTCTGAGGCTGGTAGAGGTTTTCCTTCGCTGCTATAAATTGAGAACACTTGTTATATAAATTGTAGATGTTCCGCAACAGGCAGACAGGTTCCTAATTGTTTTTTTTCCCCCTAAAGGCGAGAAGTATTATTTGTAGGCTGTTGGACGTATAATAAATTCCGCTTTAGTAACATGTATGTGGGTTACCTAGTATAGATTTATTTGCATTTTCTATTTTAATCACTTTTTTTTTTTAAACGTACAATTATAACTAGTTCATTCTTTACTATTAATTTATATTCTTCTTTTAGGTTACTGACTCAGAATGTTGGACTGCTTTACGTTGGAAGCTACGACCGCCCCTTTTCCCAAATAAAGGTATGTCTACAAGAAAAGTTATTGAACGTTGTATCATATATATATATATATATATATATTTACTAACATATATTACTACAGCGTGCCGCTCATCATAGATTTTTCATCCTGAGTTAACTCTCCTCACTTAAATACTATGTACAATCAGTATGGACTACTGTAATCCCAGCATCTCAGCAGAAATATGTTGCATTATGATGATATGAAACATTGAAAAAAACCTGGATTGGCTGTGTATATTCAATGGAAAGTCTTCAAAAAAAAAAAACACTTTAATCCATACTGAACATCTAAGTATGGATTAAACAGATTAAAACAGCTGAACATCAACTACACGTTGAGCAGAGAAACAGGGACTTTATATATGAGAACCCACTTTTACTGACAGACACATTTTAGTATTTTATTTTAGTGCATTTGGTTGTGTCCTATATTTCTGATCACCTTTTTACTACTTTTAAGCTTTGATGTTGCCTAACATGAAGATCAACGTCTTACCTTAGAGCGCTTTTAAAGGAGTAGCTTTTTCTCTTCTCATCTGTGTTTCCCTTTTGTGTTTGGCTATGACTTTAATAATCATTTTGCCGTGCAGCGATAGGGGACAGGCAGCCAAACTAGTTGCTATATGATCCGATTCATCATTCCTGGCATCCATTTTAGGTGATAGAGTTGGCGGTTTGGTACATTTCTATAGATGTATTGCACTGGAGAGCCATTGATCAAAAAGTACAGAATTCATTGAACAGATACACACACACACACACAGACAGAGTGGCATTAAATTATAGCTGTTATCACTTCAGGAGAGATAAATGGAGCCAAGCCACACTCAGCTGCATGTGTGCTGTGACACTAAATATCCACACACGTTACATTTTAAGAAATGCACTATTAATGTGTCCTCAAATATATAGAATTCTGTAGAAGTGTCTAAATTAAGCTGGAGCTAAAATATTATATACCATTCAAGTTAAACAGCCAGAACCAGTGGCAAACCTTGAGCTACACGGAAAATGGAAAATAAAACACATTGCTGTGGAATTAACCACCCAGCAACTTTGTAACGTTCAAAAACGATAAAGTTCCCACACAAAATTCATCATTTTCCAAGGGATCGTTACATTTTTTACATGGAGAACTATTTCCCCTTTTCTGCATTGCTGCATATATTTAGGACTGAATCGTATTAAGTCCAAAACCTAATATTATATGAAAGAATCCTGAGTAAAGAAACAACATAAAATTTTCACATTTATTTACTAAAATCATCATCAGCAAAATGTGGTTAACTCCATTTTTACTAGGGTTATTAGTGTTTATTCCAATACGTTGTATGAATAATTTATTAAAAAATGATAAAAGGCCACATTTTTTATGATCTTGCTTTGATAAACTCAACTACTTCAGTTAAAATGATCAAAATATGTTTGATCAACCCATATATATGTGTTTTGAGTTACCTTATATGTGTAAAATTTACATATATATCTCACAATTATCGGATAAATATTAGAATGTGTCAGTGTATGTTAATCATAAGCAAACAAAAAAAATGAATTTATATATTTATGGAAAGTAGACAACATTGGGAGAATGTATGCCCTTGTAATGTAGCCATTTGACCACCAATCTTTGGCAAAGTTGACATTTATTTAAAAAAACGATTAAAATGTTTTCTGCAGGTTACATGCAAGTAAACAGTCACCCTCATTGTCAGCCTATCATCTATTGACAACATGGTAGCCAGCAGCAATAGTAATAATTATATTTAATTTATTTACTTTTTTCTGAGGCTAGTTATGTGTAGAGAGCCTTCTAGTGGATGGAGATTGGGAGCAAAGTTCTTGTAACAATGTATTTTCCTTCACTTTCCCAGTTATATAATATCTGATAATATCTAAAATATCCATCAAAATAAGCAAAAAAAAAGGAAACCAGTGTCAAATTTAAGAGCTAGTCTTGGCTACGTAGTAGTTCAGATTTGGATATGATACAAGGTAATTGATGTTCTTGCATTAAATTAAAGGTTACTTCAATAGTTTTTTTTGAATGCTGTTTTGATGACGTCTTAGGGATTCTAAACAAGGTTGCCTCACATAGCCTTTCTAAAAAGCAGTTACATTAAACACTGCCGTAAATTATCCTTATTAGCAGAAAATGAAATTATCTTTGGCTGGAAAACTATTTTTGCTATCTATGGGAGGTATCCTGTGTTAACATCTGTCTTTTTGTTCTTTTTTTTTAGTTCTTTTTTTTCTTTACAACATAGTGTATAAAAGTAAGAAATGTATTATGGGCAATTACCGTATTACATGCACTTTTTTTTTTTTTTTTTTTAAAAAATTTGGGGTCAAAAAATTTGGTCTTATACAGTGGTGTTAGATTTTTTTTTTTTCCTGGTACCTGCTGCTTACCTGTTTTGCTCAGCGGAATCTCTTGATCCGTCACGGCTGCACAGGAACCCAGCGGAGTGAATGCACATCACATCACATGACTCCGCTCAGTTCCTGTTCCTGCTCGAGCAAGGCAGAGGGGAAACAGCGGCCCCCACGGAAGTCTGCGAGCGGCAGCAAAAGATGGTGGGGGAGTAAATGAATGTGTGTGTTAGCATGGATCCGTGTATAGGGGGCACAGGGAGGCTGAAAGTGAGGTGCATGTACTGGCTACCTGAGCATGATAGGAGTGTGATTGCTAACAATTGCTAGCAGCTAACATCAATCACACTCATATCATGCCCAGGCAGCTAGTACAATAACTTTATGTAATATATTTTTGTTAAAATTACGGCCACCAAAATTATACCACAATCTTATACACCAAAATCTTATACGGTATATGATTTTTTAAATCACTAGCTAACTTTTTTAAATATTAACTTTGTAAAACATTAAAAAGTTAACAGTAAAACATAAACTTTGAATAATTACTAGTGCCACAAAAAAGCCTGCAGGTTTCCATCCTAAGGGCCCAAAACCATAGAGATACAGATTTGTGATAACAGTAAAGCTTTAAAATACACAGACATTTTAAACTAACAAAACCTGGGCCTGATTTATATAACAGACTACCCCTGTGTACTAAAACATACACAGATCAACCATAACATTATGACCACTGACAGGTGAAGTAAATAACACTGATAATCTTGTTCTCATGGCATCTGTCAGTGCGTGTGATATATTAGGCAGTGTCAGGAACAACAAAACCCAATGGAGACGATAGGGCAGTTTAAGTGGTGGAAGGGTGAGAACCCTGACAGGCAGCAAGTGAACATTTCATCCTCAAAGCAGGAAAAATGCGTAAGGATTTGAGCAACTTTGAGAAGGGCCACATTTTGATGGCTAGACCACTGGGGCACAGCATCTCCAAAACTGCAGCTCTTGTGGGGTGATCCCGTTCTGCAGTGGTCAGTACCTATCAAAAGTGGCTCAAGGAGTGAAAAGCAGTGAACTGGGGGGCTAAGGCTCTTTGATGCTCATGGGAGTTGACGGCTGTGGTCAAACCCAACAGACGAGCTACTGTAGCTCAAATTGCTGAAAAAGTTAATGCTGGTTCTTATAGAAAGGTGTCAGAACACTTAGTGCATCTCAGTTTGTTGCATATGGGTCTGCTAAGCTGCAGACCAGTAAGGGTGCCCATGCTGATCTCTGTTCAATGCTGAAAGCACCTACGATGGGAACATGAGCATAAGAACTGGACTACAACGCAAAGAACAAGGTGGCCAGGTCTGATAAATCATGTTTTCTTTTACATCATATGGATGGCTGGGTGCATCGATTACCTGAAGAACACATGGCACCAGGATGCACTATGGAAAGAAGTCATGCCTGCAGAGGCAGTGTGATGCTTTGGCCAATGTTCTGCTGGGAAACTTTGGGTCCTGCCATTCACGTAGATGTTACTTTGACACGTATCACCCACCTAAGCATTGTTGCATACCAAGTACACCCTTTCATGGACATGGTATTCCCTGAAGGCATTGGCCTCTTTCAGCAGGATAATGCACCCTCCCAGAAAGCAAAAAAAAATGGCTCCGGAATGGTTTGAGGAGCACAACAACTAGTTCAAAGTGTTGACTTGGCCTCCAAATTACCACAATATTGAGCAGGTGGTCATAAAGTAATCGCTGATCGTGTACATAATAAAGCAAAATATGTTGCGCACAGGCCAAACAAAGTAATCTATTGCTGGAGAAATCGGCCAGTGTTCACCTTTCACAATATGTAGTGAAGTGAGCGAGCTGAAACGACAACCCTCCTCCAAACTTCCCCTTGAATGATTAATCCCCAAAGCGGGTGTTGCAAACGTATGACATGTTGCATTTGGACTGATTATATTGTTGAAAAGGAATGTTCGTCTGAGAAATATAGTAGACAGCACTGCCTGTTGCAAAGCTGCGGACATTTCAAAAGTTAACGCGCTGTGTGCTTGAGCTCCTCTAATGGGTATTTGAGTCATACATTCTAAAAATAAGCTGCTGATACCCTCCACGGTGTCACGTACAGTCTTAGGCTGCATATAACATTTATAGCTGCTGGTGTTCTAAACTATTGTGACTTCTGCAATTTATTTGATTTTCTTTTAAAACAAAAGACAGCTTGGCAGTTACAGCCCTAACCAAATTAGTCCAGTAAATTAGCAGCCAAAAGCACTACAGACGGCTCCACTAATTTTCTCCGCACATATTCAGTATAACTTATTACATTGTAGCTTGCGGAGTAGTGGAGAGGATGGTGCCTGTAAACCCGTCTGTATAGCAAAATCACAGCCCTGGGGAGAATTGCCTCCTAAACCTTTAGACAATTTATTATCGTGAAATATAATGGCACTGTTGATAGTGAAAGTAACCAGTAGTTTGCACTGGGAGCCAGGATTTAAGTAGTACCCTAGCCTCCCACTCTTAAGGACACTTGGCACAGGTACAGCATTCTCTGGAGGCTGTACCAGCCAGGAACAGTTCTTCATAGTGCAAATTGCCGATTAAATTGGATTTCTGATCTTCCCACCCAGCCTATTGAGTAGGAGGTAGACAAGCAATCCTGAACTTCTAATGAAGCAATATGCCAGTAGTTATGTGGCGGATGTGCTGCCCCAACCAAGTGACCTGCCACCCAAATGACCTGCCACCCAAAGCCTCCCCTAGGCCAGAATATATAATTGAAAGTAACAGTAAAAAAAAGTTTAATCCCCATAGCTCAGAAAACTAAACTGAGTTTGTCCCTGCTAAATATTTTTTAAATTAATGATAGCTTTTAGAATTCCAGTGGATCTCTACATTTCATTTATGTGTACAATTATTTATTTAATTTTAATATAATCATTTCTGAATGCCATAAACATCAAAGTGCTAGTATGTTTACAAAAATATGTGCAATCCGTTCTAAAATGCCATAAACTTCAGAGACAGTATATTGACTAAAATAAACAGTCATTACATATGCTCATTTCTGAATGCCATAAACTTTACAGAGATAATATATTTACTAAAATATATATATATATATATGGGGTATCTACATTTTCTGAATACCTATAAACTTTAAAATAGAATATTTACTACAATATATAAGCATTTCAGCAAATGAATACAGAAAAGTGATTGAATGCAGCAGACTGTCTGTGAGCGTGTTTCCTAATGGTATTGTCATTAAGTAATGAATATTGTAGGCACCCAGATCCAGAACGTGATTTGAGAGCAGAACTTGATTGGACTTCCAAATGAATCATGAGATTTAAGCACACCGTTGAGGCTGACTTTTTTTCCCACAGGTAGAAAGAGGCCATAATTCATTCTGTAGAATACACACTGCCACCTTAATGTTATTTATATTTTCTCTTTTGTAACAGATGCTTGTTCACCTCTAAGAATAGCTTTATTTATACCTCTAAGCAACTTTCATGTGCGAATGGGAAAAAAATGGCTTTGTAAGAGCCCAGCTTTTGTATGTGACTGGATGCTCCTATTGCATTGCTGATTTGGTTAAGCATGCAATGCCATTATACTGGCTCAGTAGAGATGACAGTATTTGTATATGTAAAATATGCTGGTGGATCAATATATTATGCATCCACCCAGGTTTCTAACAGTAAGGGGCATTGTCTAGAATATGTCCTGTGGCCATTACCGTGAACTCACAGTCTATAGTATCGACAATTGTCTTGTATCATGTGATATATTTTACAGCTATTTCTGTAAGCACCGTAACAGCCGGTGTTAATCAGAGCTGATTATCTCTGGTGGGAAAGGTGCGAGTTGTGTGGGGCTTGGGGCAAGTTGTGGCAGAAGCAGGGTGCACACCGAACCCAGTTGCCACTGCAGCCTAAGCGCACACATGTTGATTCTAGTTTTCAGTGGTGCTTACTGGTCTGTAATGTCCAATTTTGTATATGGGACCACATGTTATAACATCGTGTGACCCCATGCAAGCGCCATAAGCTGCCTACGAGGAACTTTGAGGGACAGAGAATCATGATCAAACAGTACATTGCAGTATATGAATTAACGTGTGTTGTTTAATTTTCTGTTTTGTTTAGTTACTGTTAAATATATCACTTAATTTAACTGTAATTTGTATTTGTTTTCATCTACCTTGGACTGTTTATTCCAATATATAGGATATGCAATAGATCTGGACTTTATTTCTATTCTAAATGAAGAATTGGGTCATATTGATGAACTCAGTGGCCTTAAATGTGGCACTGTCATAGAATGCCACCTTTGCCACAAGTCAGTTCAAAAAATGTATGCCCTGCTTCACTTTAAGTGCTATTGTGAAGTGGAAGTGTCTAGGAGTAACAGCTCAGCCACAAAGCAGTACACCAAGCACACTCACAGAGTGGGGCTGCTGAGTACTGAAGCCCATAGCACTTAAACATTGTGTGGCTTTTGTAGCATCAGTAGCTACAGCGCTCCAAACTGCTTTTGGAAGCAACATCGGCACAAACACTGTGTGTTGGGAGCTTCATTAAATGGTTTTCCATGGCCAAGCGGCTGCTGAAGTGCTGGTGTCGAAGATCATTGTGCGCAATGCCAAGCACCAGCTGAAGTGATATAAAACAGTGCGACTCTGGAGCAATGGAAGAGTGTTCTCTGGAGTGGCAAATCACCAAAGTCTCATGAACGAACTTGAGTTTGCCGGATGACAGGAGAGCTCTACGGACTACATAGTGCCTACTGTAAAGTAGGAACGTTGATTGTGAGCCGGAAAGTCAAGGGACACAGAGGTCTGATCTCAGCATTGAGTCTGTCTGGGATTACATGAGGAGAGAGAAATAACAAATGCTGTCTAAATCCACAGGAAAACTGTGATTAGTTCTCTAAGATGTTTGGAACAACCTACCTGCTGAGTTCATAAAAAAATCTGTGTGCAAGTAGACCTAGAAGAATTGATGCTGTTTTGAAGGGAAAGGGTGGTCACACCAAATATTGATTTGATTTAGATTCTTCTTCACTCACTTTGTGTTTTGTTAAATGATAGACATGTGAATAGTTTATTTTTTATTTGTGAAAGCATTCTTACTTTACAGCACTGGACCCTGTTTTGATTCTAAAACTAAATACACTTTCTACATGAAGCTGTCATACAGTTCAGCCATGACAGTGTTAATCAGGGAGCTTGCCATCTCCAACAGTACTAAAAATGTCCGAATTGATTTAGCATGACCTTGGAGAAGAGGTCACATGCTGAGATACCCTCTCTTCAGCTAGAGAGAGCAGAGGGCATCTCACACATTCCGGAAAAGTAAGGCAGACAAATACTTAAAGGTATTTTCCTAACATAGAGCAGCTTGCTGAGGTCCTAGTTGGTCTTGGAGCTTGCAATGAGGTGTAATCTTCACTGGCAGGATCTACTGATTTGATGTTTCATCTCTGAAGGTAAACCTCCATTCCTTGAATGTCTGATCTTGCAATCTGAGACTCCCTTTGTTGCAGTTATCAATGCTGACTCCTGCCAGAAGCACAGATGAGAAAACTAGGGATTGGGGAGGGTATCTCCAGCCTTTGCTGGGATCTTAGATCACCACCCGACTGCTGGCTGATCACAAGTACTGCGATCAGCAATAGAGGGCTGCGGAGCCCTAATTTACTGTTACCATGGAATGTTGGTGAACCTAAACTGGGTTATTGTTCAACAGTGACACCTGCTCTGTAGAAGAAATCTTAAGTAAAATTGAAAGGCAAGACTTTTTTTTTCTATTTTAGCATAGGTTTGTTACATGTTAGTACTAATAACTGTTATTTATGTATTTGTATGGTTTCAAATGAACGGCAAGACTTGCCCTGAAACAAACGTAGAAAAAAAAAATCATCAACAAATGGTAAACATTTCAAAACAGCTCTGGACTTTAGGTTAGAGTTTAGAACACTTGCAATTTAATCATTTGGGCTTGGAAGCGGGATAGGAGATTTCTGTTAAATTTGCTTTGGTCTGCAAGACCACATAACATCTACTTTACTGGATTTCTTGATCTCTGAAGAGCAACCCTGAACTTTGTAACCCCCTTAAATTTCTGATTCTGTGTGGGGGATTGTCATGAATTGTCATGATAGCAGAATTAATATGTTTGGCATCAGAACCTAGAAATACCTAACTTGTAACGGAGTGTCTTCATAAGTTGTTATGTATTTTAATCAATTTTAAAAATGGGGATTTGGTTGTACTATGTTTAAAACAAATAAGTTTAATAATAGTAAAAGAAGGAAATGGATTCATTATCCTGCCTTAGGATATATCAGGAGTTATGTGTAAATAGTGAATCCGCTACAAATTGGATATCAGATCAACCATCTGCAAGAACATTGTATTGGTTGCTCTGTAAACAGTGCATGTCAGGAGGTCAGGATGCAGTATAAAGCGTAGTGGAAGAGAAAAGCCTTTGCCTCTGTTTTTTAATTATTTATGATAGTTGTAGCAAAACCTCTGTTACTAAGATGCATGGCGGAAAAGTCTTTTACGTATAGTACTTGGGAAGAAAAAGATTGAGAAGTGCTGCTCTGAAACCTTCTACATTAGAGAGACCTTAGTAAGTAAATAATGTGAGTGTACATCCCTCCAAGACCTATTTTAGGAGAGACTATAATTAGCGTTTCACAAGAGCCCACGAACCAAAGAAATGGCAATGGAAGTCAGAGAAAATTGGCTAATTAGAAACACCCTAACTAGAGTTTTAAAGTACTTTCTACTTTCTATAATCCTTCCATAGATCTCTATAGGCAGATTGAGAATATCCAGAAACTAATAATTATTAAACTGAAATACAAATCCGAATCAATGATGGAGAAATTGAAAGCACGTTGGTATATTAATAATAATAGAGTGTGTAAAGATCTTTCTAACAGACTCAAAGCGCAAAATCAGCAATTTAGAATTAAAAAAATTCTTTATAAAGGAGTACCTTGTTTATCTCCTAGACAGATAGGTAATGCCTTTAAGGATTATTACGATACATTATATAATATACCTGAACCCACGATTTCTACTTTGGATATGACCCGCTTTTTGGAGTCACTCTCTCTTCCAAGAATTACAGAACAAAAAAGACTAGAGTTGAATCAACCGTTTACATTACAAGAGATCTCTAAAGTAATTCAAGAGCTTAAACAGGGGAAAGCTCCGGGCCCTGATGGCTTTTCAGCCTTATTTTACCAGATTTTGGACCCGGAGATCTCCCCTATACTAATGAGATCATTTAACGCAATCGCATCAGGCAAAGAATTTCCTAGAGAAATGTTAGAAGCCAGTATTTCACCCATTCCTAAGCCAGGCAAGGACCCTACAATGGTCACCAATTATAGGCCAATTTCCCTTATTAATATTGATGTTAAGATTTATTCTAAAATATTAGCCCTAAGACTAGCTCGAGTGATCAGAGATCTTATTCATACTGATCAAGCAGGTTTTATGCCAGGTAGGGCTGGGGATGAAAATACCCGTAGAATCTTTAACACAATTGAATGGATTCATCAAAACAAAATTCCATCAGTGATAATGGCTTTAGATGCCCAAAAAGCTTTTGATAGGGTAAATTGGAGATTCATGGCTGAGACCCTTCGTGCTTTTGGGATCTATGGGTCCTTTTACCACCTAACGATGGCTTTATATACAAGTCCAACGGCCAAAATAAAGGGCCCTGCCTTAGATTCTGATTATTTTTCTATTAAGAACGGCACGCGGCAAGGTTGCCCATTGGCTCCCTTGCTTTATGCCTTGTCAATTGAACCCCTTGCACAGTATATTAGACAATCTATGAGTATTCAAGGTATTAGAATTGGTGACTTTGATTACCGGATTATTCTATACGCTGACGATATTCTTTTAACTCTGTCTAATCCGTTGGTCTCTGTCCCCGCTCTGCTAAAGGGAGTGATGGTATTTGGCTCTTACTCTAACTATAAGTTAAACCTTTCTAAAACTCAACTGGTCTCATTTTATTTGTCAGATGTTCAAAAAGACTCAATTCAAACACAAGTCCAAATTGATTCTTGTTTGACGCAGTTCGATTACTTAGGGATTAAAATTGGTTCAGTTTTAGAAGACACACCTTCTATTAATCATAAAATACTTTATCTCGATGTAAAATCTTCGTTACAGAACTGGGGAAAATTAGAGACTTCATGGATGGGGCGCATAAACATCCTTAAGGCCTATATTGTCCCTAAAATTTTATATCTTTTTAGATTAATTCCATATCAAGTTTCTAAGCAAATAATAACAGACTGGGACAACTTATTTTCGCGATTCGTATGGGCGGCTAAGATGACTAGAATCCCAACTGCTCTTCTTAAAAGGAATATAGATTTTGGTGGCCTTGGTTATCCGGACATAAATGCGCTATATGAAGCCTCTCAAATATCTTTTATGCTGGCTTGGAATTTGACAGTTGAGAAAAATCTGCCAGGCTGGTATAATATAGAGTATTATAGGTGTAAAAATTTTGATCCTTTCCTTTTCTTTTGGATGCCCAAAACCCAATTTATAAAGAAAAAAATTCCTAGTCTTCTTATCACTAATATAATTTCTACTTTCTTTAAAATGAAAAAACGAATGGAAGATGGGATCAAATTTACTAAATGCTGTCCGATACACGTCCTGTCATTTTTTATTTCTGAACTTTCTCTAGATAGTTGGTGTTTGCTGGGTGTGAAAAAGATTGGTGACTTATTTGCTGGATCTCATATGATCCCTTTTCCTACATTGATGGAAAATTACAATATACCAGCAAAAGATATCTTTACATATATTAGGCTCAAGTATTTTTTGTCTGTTAACCCACCAACTGAGTCTGCTCCTTGGTTTAAATTTCTTACGTCTATTACTCCAAAGAAAATAATATCCAAAATTTTGAAAATTACTAAGGATAATAAAAATTCTGAGAAGAGTAGGGCCCATAAACAATGGGAGAAAGACTTTAATCTCTCTATAGCCCCACATACTTGGAATAAAGCTTGGTTGATTACCCGGAAGGCATCTCATTGTTTAAACCTCCACGAACAATTCTATAAACTCATATATAGGTGGTATATGGTTCCGGCTCGTATTGCTAAATTCCAACCTGTTAAAGGAGCTTTATGTTGGAGATGCTATATGGAAGTAGGCACCCACAAACATATATGGTGGGACTGTTTGTGTCTAGACCAGATTAAAATCTTACTATCCAATCTTTTTCGTAAATTATTTGGATTTAATATAACTCTTTCCCCTCAAGCAGTTCTTCTTCATTTAGAACTACCTGATATTAATAATAATGATTTGATCCTTTGGCTAAACATCTTACTCGCATTTAAAATCTGCCTAGCCAGGAACTGGAAAAACACGACTCTTCCTACATGGCCTGAGATTAAAACTCAGATCAATCAGCAATGCTCTGCTGAAAAATATTTTTATACGAGGGTCAATGCAGAAGAGAAATATAAATCAATTTGGCACAAGTGGCTTATACTTACATGACTCTTGTGTATTGAAATTGTTTATTAATTTTGTGATCTCCGTGGTCCCAACCCTATAAAGAAAAATTTCCATTTTGCTCTCTCTTCCTTTTAGAAATCTCCTTTTAGAAATTTGTATGGTCGCGACTGATAAGACTGAATGGCATGAGTTGGGTGTTTTTTTGTTTTTTTTTTATGTGATGTTTGGCATAACTACTGTATGCCCACTCTTGAATGTTATATATATATATATATATGTATATATATTGTTTTATGTATATTTTTGTTTATACTATTTATAAATAATAAAAGAAAGATATATATAAAGTACTTTCTAACACACCCCATTTGCTATGTTCTGTTTGTTTAATAAAGAATTGATCTTTGGTGACAAATCAATCTTTGCGAATGTTCACTGTGTGTCTAAATGTTCTGTTTAATGCATTTTTGAATACGGTTGTCTAGAAGAAAAATCAACTAAGTTTTATAATTCAGTCTGTACTTAATCCATTTAAAATGTAATTTTTGCAGTCAGTTTAAGCTGACCTTTTAAGCTAATTTCGCTAAAAAAAAAACAAAACATAAAACTTTTTACTTAAACTTCCTTTTTTTTATCACCTAAGTGACATGTTTGTGGAAAGGCTTTGGTTTTCAGCACAAAAGCTTTTCATGCCACCTATGTGAGTGATCTCCAGTCATTAAACTTAGTAGAGCCAGAGCATCTAACGTATTATTTCATATCTTTGTTTTCATTTGTAGTACTCTGTTAGACTTAAAGGGGGACAGTCACCATTTTATCATTACTAGTATCAGATTAAAAATACCGTATTGGCTCGATTACAAATGCTCTGAAAAATACCCCATGTCTTATAATCAAGTTCGTCTTCTAATCAGACCTTCTAATCTGACATCAGGGAGTCAGAAGCAGTGGTAAATCATGGGGGGAGTGTTAAATGGGGGGGCATTAGGCTTTTCTGGAGGCAGAGTGCCCCATGATATGCCTTTTAACCCCCTTTATGCCACTCCGCCTCCAGAAATGCCTTTTAACCCCCTATATTTTGGGATGGTCTTATAATCGGGCAAACACGGTAAGTTTTCAAAAATATTGTGTTTTCTTAACAGTTCTAGTTTTTTCAGTAATGTTCTTAGGCAGCGGTATTAGCCATTGATATATGTTCTAGCTCTGTAATTGTAGCCCAGTCTACTGAACAAACACCCTTGTCATACTACCTGTGGTAAACAATAGAACGTCTCAGTCGTAATCACCCAGCTGGAGACTCTGAATAATAAAAGTCTATGGAAGAATGGACTTCATTAGCATCGCCTTAAAGAATCAGCCCAGTATGGTGTTTGAGCATTCACAACAATGGCAGCCTCCAGGTCTTCGTTTTTACTGCCTTTGCTGCTTGAATGTAATATATTTGTGTGAATTCTTAGTACATTAGAAAAATGCCTTTATTAGTACACATACATGAAATGTAGAAGGTGCCGGTACTTGACAAAAGCATTCGCTGACTGCTGTGTCCTCTGTTCTAAAAATCATGGTGTACAATTTCGGCAGTTTGGCTGTTTATCTAAATTGCATTTATCCGAGCATATCTCGGAAGCATTAGTTACAGTCAGTTTTGATCCTGAACCATGTACTTATGGGGGATTACCTTGTATGCAAACATGTAGTTTGAAAGAATAATCTGCACTTAAACATGTATTCAAATACAAAAGGCACTGATTTGGGCTCCTAAATATTTACTTGCTTGTTGCTTAAAATACACGCATGCGTAACAATTTTATATGAACCCCAAACATAAGCTAAACCTGAACACGAGGGTGACCAGAGGGAGACAATCAAGGTACACGTTCCACCATCCAAATCTGTGATACCTTTTATTGGACCAATGTTTATTTTTATGCTCGCTGCTAAGTAATGTGTTTGCATCACATTTCCCTGTAAATTATAAATGCTGTGTAGTGTTCGAATAAGGAAGCCAGGATGAGACCTTAATTAGCATTCTAAATCAAGACATTAGTGTTTCATTTAATCCGCTGCTGACGGTCTGTTCTTCCCATACGTTCTTGGTGTACAGTATAGTCACAGCTCAGCTATGGTCTCGTGGGAATAGTTAATCATATGCCTATAGTTAATTATTCTTTTAACATCATTATGCGTAATTAAAGTACGTGCCTCAAAACTTCGAGCCACTTGCACTGATGTAATGTATATCATAACCAGCTGGCATGTTAGAAGAAGCCAATCGGTACTTTATTCTGCGATGCAGTCATCATGTGAGTAATGACTGGGTATAAATCCGTACATGAGCAGTGTGTGACTTTGCCTCTATCTGAAGGCTTCGATAGCATTACTTGACCCATACTTCATTTCTTTCTATATTTAGTTTCTAGCTATATCAGTACGCACGGCAGCATTGCCAGGCTCATGGCCAGTTGACTATCGATTAGTGATTTTAAGATGTAGTTGATACAGATTGGATGTGTAATGTTTGTTTCAAGATTCAGAGAGTGAACATTTTTTATATTTTTAGGAGTGTTAAATGATACATTCTTACGCGGTATAATTACCAACCTACACAGTTGCTGACTATTCTGGATCTAATTCCAGGAAGTAAGCCAAGTAACACAGGCCTCCTCCATCTTTTTTTTTTCTCCAATATATTTTTATTATTTTGCAGTGCGTTGGTGCTTTCTGTCATTAGCGCTTACGATTAATATTATTAGACTGAATAAAGATTTCTGACAGGATGCAACATTTATTATTTTGTTTTTTCCACAAATATGCGCTTTGAATCAAGAACGCATTGATTTTTAGCAATTGTCAGGTGACAGACATGTTGTTTTGCCAAAACATACATTTCCAAATATAGAATTAGAAAAATATCATGTATTCTGCTTTGACGTCACCCGGAGCATTTAAATCACTGATGCAATGGAGGCCCTATGTCAGTGCCACCAAACCAACCACCTTGCACCGGGCATATTGCCTCAGTCCCAGCAACCTAAGTCTGAAAGGAGGGATATAATGTAATTTCCTGGTGCTCAGACGCAAGCAGCGTGCGAGGACCGCAAGGAAGCAGCATTGGTGTTGTCGCTGGTGGACTACACACACCTGAGCCAAAAAAGGCAGTGGTAGAATAAAGTGTGTCAGCGCTTGTGTTGCTATGTATATGTATCTTACTGTGTCTGTTAGTATGTGTGGAAATATGTTACTGTGTGTGTGTTAGTATGGGTAAGTGAGGATGTTACTGTGTATGTGTGTGTGCGTCGCATCACAATATAGTCATTTGTATCTCAGAAATCCCCATACTTTTTGTTTCCAAGCATATTTGCACGTAATGGTTAGATTAGACTCCTAGATCCGAACCAAGTTTTTCAATAGCTGATCTACAACGAGAAGATCAGCAGTTTAGATGAAATGTAAGGAAGTTTTACTTTACTCAGAGCAGAAGTGATGAGAGTTTAATACTGTAAGCTAATTTAAACACATGTGGCATATGACCTATAAAGGTTTTACATCAAGAATAATGGGGAAGCTATATGGGCCGAGTAGTTCTTATCTGCTTTCAAGCGCAGTGTTTCCAAGTAGGCTTGCATTACACTTGCATGGAAGTGTACAAGAGATGACATGATGGCATGTACATGTATAATGCAAATATGATGAATTGTTTGCTTCAATGTAAAGGCCCCCCCGAGATTGACCTGGCATTTCATGCCCTACCTTCTAAGTGACCTTGTTTACGAGGACAATGCTGTCTTTGGGAGCCAGATTCTTCTTTCTTTTATTGATGTCCCTGCGATCTAGAATGTTTGCTGAGTATGAGAGAGGGCATCAGAGTTTTACAGCCGAAAAATCCATAATAATGATAATAGAAACAGTAGAAATGTAAAAAAAAACTTGGGGACACAGTGTGATTGTATTTTCTGTACCATAGAATTAAGAGGGTCTGCTTGCTTCTTTAAACTGCAGTGCCCATACTCTGCAGGTAAAGTATGCAGATTCAAACAAAATAGAAAAATCCCTCTGTAAACATCTGCCAGCAACAATACTCCTGTTGCCTGCCGTCTCCAGTGTGATTTACTAGAGAGAGGTATACTGTTGCGAGTTCTTCTGCAGAATATCTAATAACACAAATGTTTAACTTAGTGTATTCATTGCATGCAAATGGAGGAAAATAATCAGTCTCTTGTGAAAGAAAACATACCGCAATTATCACAGTTTATCCGGAGAGTAGCTCCACTTGCTCACTCTTTTGCTGCGTCTTAGTAGCAGTAAATTGATGCTGTGCTACATATTGCTGTTAGGCTTGTATTGTGTGATGTTGAATGCAAGGTAACATTTGTGTGCGTGTGTACACTGTATTTACCATGCACACACACACAGGGTCATGTACACCTACTTGCAAGCTTGTGCTTCTGTGTATTGTGGGGACTGAGCTTCAGTGATGTTCCCGCTTTATAAGATATTAGGAAATATTACTATTACCAATGATATTAAGCTCCTTTGAGGAGGGCCCTCCTCACCTGTTGTCTCTACGTCAAATTGTTATGTTACCTACTACTTGTGTCCTGTCCACCCATTCTACAGCGCTACGCAATTTGCTGGCGCTATATAAAACAATAAATAATCATAATATTACCGTTTTAGACATGATCTGTTTCCGGAACCCACACATAACTTTTTTGCTGTCTCATCGTCAGAGTCCATATTTATTGTAATATTGAATGGTATGTTATCAATGTATGTATATATATATATATATATATATATATATATTATATATATATATATAATATACACCCAAACAAATCTGCATTTAGTAACTTGGAAGACAGGTGTTTGGTTTCTTTACTGAAAATATATTTTGTTTGTGGTGACAAATCTCTCTTGTTTCGCGGTAACACACTGTTCCCAAGCACTGATTCTTTACAAATACTAACAATACCAAGGTGTCATTCATTTTTTGAAGGATTTGTCAGTAAACGGTATTTTTTTGTTTAAAAAAAGGCTTTTGGAAAAAAAAAGGAGAGCTGAGTCTCTCGGAATGTCAAAGAGCCATTTCCCAGGAACAAAACAGTAGTGAGTCTTTGTGGACACTCATGCAGTATTCACAATCAGTGTTATTTGTTGCTTAAAAAAATATATTTCCACATTATAGTGTTTTTAGATTGCAAACAATGTTGTGATTTTATTCATGTTTTTAAGCAATGTAAAGCAAAAGGTTGCAACTTAAAGGTGCTGTTCCACCCAGGGTGCCTCTTAAAATATCCCCAGCTAAGTGCTGCATCATATAGAGTTATGTGTACAGGAGTGGAGGGGTTGTGTATTAGATGTGATTGAGTGCTGTATTTTGTGTGATAGGAGTTATTTGTGATAGATGTGAGGGATTTTGTCTGATGGGTGTGAAGGAATTAGGTGTTTTGTTTGATAGATGTGATGTGAGTGAGATGTGATAGTTGTGAGGGGATTTGTGTAATAGTTGTGATGGGAGTGACAGAGTGAGATGTATTGTGTTATAGTTGTGATGGAGGGAGGTGTCTTGTGTGATACATGTGAAAGTCTGATAGGTGTTAGGTGTGATAGATGCATTGTGTACTTTAACCCCTTAATGACAATTGTTGTCTGGACACGTCACCCGAAAACAAAGGGTTAACGACAATTGACTTTAAACGGGTGCAGAAAGCGATCTATGTTTGCTTTCTGCACCCAAACGGTGTTGCTGTAATGCCTTGACCTCGAGGCATTCAGCAACACCACGATCGGCACTAGGGGCCATATCTGGCCCCTCCCCGAGGCGTCAACATCCGCCATACATTGTATGACGCCCGTTTTAAAAGATTTTAGGAAGCGATCAACGATCACCTCCTAAACCTCAATGGTGTCGCTGGAATGCCTCGATCAGCAGGCTTTCAGCGGCACCAAATACTTATGCCAGGACGGGCTGTGACCGCTCCGGATAGCGCTCACAGCCGCCGCTGCAAGTGATCTTCACTATCTGCAAGATGGCGGCCGCCCTGTAAAAAAAGCAATCAAGTTGAAAAAGTTCACTAGATGGTCTCCAGACCCTCGAGAACTCTGGCTCCACTTGCAGGTTGAATACAGGTACTGCATTCAACCATGCAAGTCAATGGATCCCAGTTTTCTAATCACAGTGTGATTAGTAAAAATAAATTAAAAATAATAGTAATTAGAAAAAAATAGTTACAAAAAACAGTAAAATGTAAAAATAATTTTCCACTGATGTCACTATCAGGGGAGCCTTCAAGTTGAATTTTTTTTTAAAAAAAAAAATTAAAAAAAGGCAAACAAAAATAATTAATATATACTAAAAATATATTTTTCTGAGCAAGTCCTAAAATTAGCACATTACCTTAAAACAATTCTCGCATGGAAAGAGTTAAAATACTGGCATATTAAATGCCCATGGGGTGTTTGTATGATTTGGTGGGGTAAATTGAATTGGCCGGGTTCAACAATGTCCCAATTAACACAGGGGGAAGGATGGCCACACATCTAATTTCCAATTAGAAAAATGCACACGTCCCAAATGTGGCCTTTTAGTTCCCGCAAAAATGACAAACCCATGCATGTGGGGTATCACTGTACTCAGGAGATGTTGCTGAACGCATATTGGGGTGTCCTGTGACAGCGGCATATACCAGGAGCCGTGAATTCATACATAAAGTAGGTGCATGTGGGAAAAATACACACAAAAAATACTACTGCAAACTTTGAAAAAATACTGGTGGTAAAATGTGTGCATGCAAAGAGTTAAAATACCAGCATTTGAAATACCTTGGGGTGTCTAGTTTTCAAAAATATATGGTTTTATTGGGCACACTGGAATGGCCCGGCTCAAAGATGTACCAAACGATGTATCAACGCAGTTGATCGCCAAACGCCAAAGTTCAACATTGAAAATGCACATGCCCCAAATGTGGCCCTTTTACCCCCAAACAGCCAGGCAAACTCATTCATGTGAGGTATCGCTGTACTCAGGAGATGTTGCTGAACACATATTGGGGTGTTTTATGATAGTGACATATACCAGAACCTGTTTATTCATACCTGAACTAAAATGTGTGTTGCAAAAAAATGACTACCACAAAATTCAAAGACGGGTGGTAGATATGGTGCATGGAAAGAGTTAAAATACTAGCATTTGAAATACCTTGGGATGTCTAGTGTTCAAAAATATATTATTTGATGGGGTAAATTGCATTGGCCGGCTTCAAAGATACCCAAAATGGCACATGGGGGGAGAATTACCAGATTTGGAAAAAATGGCTTTGAAATAGCAAAACGCTACCTGTACTTATTGCCCCATAATGGGTAGAAAAAAGCAAAAAAACATAAAAACATTGGGTATTTCTAAACTCAGGACAAATAGTAGAATCTATTTAAGCAGGTTTTTCATTACCTTATTATAGATGAGTAAAGATTTTTCAACTAAAAGTTAGAAACAAGTCATTTTTTTCTAAATTTTTACCATATTTATACTTTTTATAGTAAATAATATGATACAATCAAAACAATGTCATCTAAAGAAAGCCCTTCTTGTCCTGAAAAAAACCAATATATAACTTGTGTGGGTTCAGTAAATGGGAAGAGAGAAAATTACAGCTAAACACGAGCAGCGCAGGAGAAATGGTTAAAAAGGCCATTGTCACGAAGGGTACAAAAAATAAAATCAGCCTTTGTCACGAAGGGGTTAAAACCATTCAAATGTTATGATGTTTTAACAGCTGTTAGATAATTGTGCTTCAAAAGAAACATAGATGCGTTTTTTTTGCTATTCAAAGATATCACGTATTCTACTAAATTAATGCATAATGTTCATGATTTGGCATAGAAAAGGAATATATTGTTCTTAGAATATTTATCCAATGTTCTACGAATGGAGGCAGAAGCAGCACATAATGCATTTTCAGTGCTATTCTGCCAGACGCGCTCTTTGCTGTGCTACCCTTGCCATCATTGAACATGGTTAAAGATATTTGTAAGAATGAGAGTTATAGAAGGCACCGATTGCACATGATATAATGTGTCAGCCACCTCCCCAGCATCTAGTGTTAAATGCTATGCTTTTCTTCAATCCATGATTTTCTCACTTAATTGATAGGACTTGGCAAATGAGCCGCATATGAAAGCATTCAAATACTGGGAGTATTTCCAAGTTTGAGATGCATACAAGCAGTCCAAGCTCGAATCATGGTTTTTTTCTTTGTATCTTATTTTATTCTCCATGTAGTCCTAGAAGAGATCATATTTAGTTGAGATGTTTTTAATTCCTATTTTTTGTGTGGGGGGGCTAACACTAGGGAGGAAATGCGTACGTAAGGTTAATGGTGAATTGAGGCTTGTGTATCTTAATTTTGCCCTCTTATCTGATGCTTTCTGAAAACTGCCAATCAAAACATGGTGCTCGATTTATAACAAAGATTGATCACAATAGTACTTCAAAGTGTCAGCCTGCCCTCGTGTCCACTTTCCTTTGTCTTCAGTAATCATTATTACTGGTTGTTTAAATTTTCACTTTCATGAGTAGTATTTTTCTACCTGTGTTAGTCCAGCTGCTCCCAACTGCCTGGATGTTAATTGCCTGAGATAAATGGCAGGATGTAATACCTCTGACGGATGTGGCAGCGCATAATCCCATTCGCAAAGCTGTGTGATCATATTTACGGATGTCTCTCTGTATTGGAAAATGGATTACCTGTTATAAAAATGCACGTATAAGAAGTGATGTGCAGTAAGTCAGCCTATACATTAGCATGAGAAAACCTGTGTCAAATGGTATAGTGCTGGCAGTTTCTTAACCAATAGCAAACAGTATACACAGTATATAGTAAATATATATATGTGTGTGGTATATATATATATATATATATATATATATATACTTTTAATCTTGGGTTCTATAGGGGTTATTTACTAAATAGAGGGGGGTTGTACATTTCAGCTCTCCAAAAACATTATACACATTGAAGCATAGACACCAGCGAGTGTCTCCTGCAAAAATGTCTAGAATTAATTATAAAAGGCTAGCTCAGCCCTTTCTGCACTAGACCGTCACTGGGATTTGGCCTTCATTACGTGCAGCGTTATCAGATTCTGTGAGGTTTTAGTATTAACTTTGGTGACCAAATATATTTAAAGATTGAGGGTTTGTTTTTTTTTACATATGTATTAACGTGAAACAATAATTTAGTGACTTTTAAGGTACAGATGATGATGACACCAGCAGTAAAACTGAAAGCAGAACGCTTTTACTAGTCCCTTGCAATCCAGTGAGTACGGCTAACAAATTAGCTTCTCTAAAGGCAGAAAATAACATAGCCATCCTTCCAAAACTGTAAGATATGTAGAAGCTTTGGCAAGAGGCAAATTTCAATTATTGTGGTAGGAGCGAGCAGGAGTGGAACGGATGTCTAATGCGCATCTCCCTATAATAAACTAATTGCTACAACATGGGCTTTTTACAGGTTATGATTAGCTGTTTTTTTTTTAAATGAAGATTTATTTGGTTCAGTGCACTAGCAGCTATTTTCTTTGTGAATGGGTTGCTCTCGCATATTGCTAATCACCGGCCAAGGAAGTACATAGTTAATAATACTGATTAATTGGTGTGGTCAGATAGAGCAACTGCATAATTTACTTCTATTTTGGTACCATGAGCGCAATACCATGGGAAATCTCATTAAAGCATGAGTCCGCAAGAAAAGAAAAAAGTGTATTTGCCAGCTATACTTTGCAATATGTTGATACTTTGGAAACTAAGTTCTCTATGCCTTTTCTCCAAATTTTGGTTAATGTGGGTTTATTGTAATGGTGATGAGAAATGCATTGATAAATCCTACAGAATGCAGGCTTCTACGTGCTCCAGGCTTCTCTTGTATACAGAAAGTTGGATTATCGCTCTGTATTGCAGCATTAACATTTATGCGTAATGATGTATTTCACATTATGTTTGTAAACGTAACGGTCTTTACTATTTCCATTGTTCTTTTCAAGGTGACAAAGGACTTAAAACAATATGACAACAAAATCATTGAATGCAAGTTTGAGAACAATTCCTGGGTCTTCATGCGGCAGAGAATTGACAAAAGCTTTCCAAATTCCTATGACACTGCTCTGGGTATGTACAGCATTATGTATGAAACTAGATTTTTAACTATTATCCTTTCACACAGAGAATACAGGAAAAGTGCTTTCAACTCTATTACCAGCCACATATTCTCAAGCATCTATATATCCGTGATTCTTTTGCTACCTATTTCATAATGTAATCTGGCAAACGTTTGTAAAGCGTTATCCGTTTTTGTAACAGGTTTATAGGGAAATAACATCATGCCGTTTATAGTGTCTAACATACCATGTTATTTCCTCGCAAATGTGGTATAAAATGAATCGCGCTTTATAAATGCTTGATTTCACTGAAACTATTTCCATCCACGGTTCAAATCTAGGAGTAAACCTCTCAGACGACATAGTTGTCTGTTGACGGTTATCTTCTAATGAGAACAGGATTTGTTTCTTCAACTACCAGTTTTGTTATAGAGCAAGTTAACTCTCTAGCTCCTTATGTAGAATCCTGGTTATTATCTCTTTACGTAAATGTGAGATCAAGAGAAATTGGGTGATAACTTTTAAGTTTTCTAGAAAACTGCTTACGTAAAAACATTTCCGGGCTTATTTAATGCATACTGTCATGGCAAAATAGTTTTTGTCTTGGTACAGGCAATTTAATGTTACAAAATACTCTTTTTTCACAAAAAGAGGCGTTCACAAGAGGACTCATTTCTACAATGTATTCATCCTAAGGCATTGGTGAATATATGTTAGCCATGTATTGCTGGGAAGCACAGGATGGTTTAGGTTCATTAGAAAACCTAAGGATTAGTTCCTCTATGGCTAGAACATCATATTTTTATATAAGTTGTGTGTATTCTTGGGCCCCTGTTAATTTGTGGTTCTTTTTGCTTTGTTGTGTCATGTTATAGGATAAATGACAGAAGGTTATACACTTTGTTATTAGGAATTTTAATTTGCTTAAAAACAATAATATTTTTTATATACCATAGTACTTTTTAATGACTTTATTTACAAAAATAATTGCTTTATCATGTGACACTCATGCAATCATCTTAATGAGCTGTAAGGTGAATTTTAAATACACTTACACATTCCTGATTTTACTGTTTTTGCTTTTCCTTCAGCTGTGTGTAATAGCATCCAACATCCAGTAACCAAGGAAATCCTGTTTGAGTTAATTGACAGATGTACTTCAGGAGTTCATGGCCAAGATCGGAAGCATCCATCGGATTCTGATGCAAAGCTCATGCCACCACCTCCTCCTAAAATGCCCCGTGTTCTTAATTGAAAATTCCACATTTCAGAGGCATCATCCCCATCCGGAAAACAGCGACATTTGAAAAGCATGTTCCATATGAAGTTTACAATAAGATGTTTTTCCTTTTCATTTTGTTCTTTAAGACTTTTTTTGCCTCAAACTGTCATCAAGATGATTTTCCTCCTACCTTGGAACATATATGGGAGTGTGATAGCTATGCATAAAGCATTAGGTTTGGATACTTTGGAATATAGTACAAAATAAAGTACAACCACCTCTAAAACATAACTTTTGTACATATATGGATACTTTGGACAACATGGCTTTTACAACGCTGAAGAGCATATGAATTACATTTTTCTCAAAGTATTTTTTTTATTTAACTGATCTCTGTGTCATAGCTTTAATTTAAAATGTTTTTTCTTAATATTTGTTTGAACAAAAAGTAACTGCTATAAATATCGTTTGAACTGTAAAGTATGAAACATCATTGTCTAGGTAGGCTCCTTTTAAATCTTGCTTCGTATTTTGACATATTAAAAAATGAAACTTTATTTTTTGTACTTTGCATAATTTCATTAGTTTATGTTTACCGATCAGATACCTAAATCTCTGGTGTAACCATATTTTTTGGCGATGATGACTTAAATTTGTGCTGCCATTAAAAGGTAACAAAACAAAAATGTAATTCACAGCTTTATGCCGTTGGTTAATGCCATAATTCAATATGAACCTATATTGTCCTTTGTTCGTTGACTGAAACTTCACTACTTCACAATGTGGCTAATGCCCAGATTCCTGCATCAGGAAATTACTTTTAATGACTCTTACAGTTATCATGATCAGTTTTTCTTTTAGCACTAATACACATTGGATGGCTGCACATGCAATCACTGTGGTCCAAAGGTGGTCATAAATAACAAACAGATGCCGTACCCTCACTCGCTCCCCCACGGCACGTTCTTCACTCCAGAGCTCCGTGATATGAGCTCATATCTTTGTGCTCTCTGACTTAAAGCACCTTTTAAAGCAGTCTGTGGAGGCTGTGCCAGCTTAGCACAACCTCCATACATATACAGTATTTAGTAGAGCGCACAGAACAGAATTAACCCTCTTCTTTATGGAGAAGACGGGACAGATCTCAAGGTTACCATGGCTCTGCAGTTACAATTCTAAGATGTTGACCTGCACGGGGAAAGGATGAGTTGGATGAACAATGTAAGCTAACAGATGAGAAATGGTTAATTACACATACCAGATATCTTGTATAATATATAATATAAAGTATAAATGTATAAACCCCTGCAACACATGAAATGCATGTGTGTTCTGGAGGAAACAACCCTTTTGGCAACACTTGCCTATACCAGAGCGGTCTTACATTGTTCTAGAGACAACAGCCCTTTTGCCTTAATTTGCACCACTTTCTCATACTGTGTGATTTGCTCCCAGTGCTTAGCATTCAGAGAATGTATGTAGTGGTTGCACTCTTATATATTCAGATGAAGCAGCTACTTGTGTTTTGGGCAAATTAGAAGGCAATTTACTGACAAATATTCCCTCACATTGAATGGATGTTCTGAGTGCTCTGTTCTGGTTATGTTTGCCTTTAATATTTTAAACAAATATCAAATATTATGGTAGGTCTTAGGGGAGAAGGGTACGGGCATGGATTAGAAGTAAAAACATCTATTTTTCTGCATTCCTTACGAGATTAACTATAATAGCAAAAATACAAGAAAATAAAATATCTTAAACTCAAATACCAAGAAAAAAAATGTACATCCAATTTGTACATAAATCAAACCAGTGGGACAGCTACTTAGGACAGCACCCAAAGTTTGCACTGTCCCATGAAAACCAGGACTGTTGGTAGGTATGTAGTACACTCATGCTCATCAAATGCAATGAGATCCTGCAACAACAGCCAATTTGAGAACTAAAGATAGACTATGTTTTCTAAAGAAGAAACGTTTAAGTGTCGTAAGTAAGGAAGTTGGGCAGATTTAGTAATCTATTTAAAGGTTGTTTTGGTGCAAATTTACCAGCTGATGAAATGAAAATTTGGTTGCTATAATGATAACGTTTTATACCCCCATAGTACTAAAATGGATGCCATATGCATTAGCAACCAATATCTAGCTGTTTTAAACCCCCATTGCCTATATGCTGGATAATGGGAGTTGTGGTTTAATATACAGAGACTTTCAGGTAGCAAATCAATTAAAATATAAACAATAAAATATACTTCTGTTGCAAGACACCCTTAAACTTTCTTAAGTACTGAGGTTGCATCTTATAATTTACAGCTTTTCAGGCCATTTGCATTGATTTACAGAATGGTTCTCTATATAGCCATAAACACGTAGAGTTGCCTTTAGCGACTGTACATCTCCTATATGATAAAACTGCCATTAGTACATCTTGTAGTAGATCTGCCATCATAAAAATGAAGGATATACCCCTGACATTGTAAAGTTTGGAAGGCATTTAGCGAGGAACCTTTCACTGTTGCTGATCATCAGCAGAAGCAATATGAATTCTTCTCTATTTGTTAGGTAAGGGATTCTCGGTACAAACAAATAAACTTGCTCTGTTAAATTAAAAACCAGAAACTATATGAAAGTTAACAACACATTGCCTTCACCGGCTAGTCATAAACTGTGAATAATGCACATGGGATGTTTGATGTTGAGGGCCATAACATTTTTACTGTAACTGCCCTAAAGACCCCCACATAAAGTATCTCGGTATCAATTTTTTCCACCTTCCTGGTAAAAAGAAGTATATAGAAAATTGATATTAACACATGCTTATAATGAGATACAGTTGTAAAATCTTTGTTGTTTTGCTATAATGCTATACAAATTGAAGCAATGCCTAAATTTAAGCAAAACATTCTTCACATCCATGTGAAACTTTGTAAAATCTCATTTTACTCTGTTTTGTTACAAAGTACTGGAGTATATGTCTTTTTATTTTCTTATTCTGTTACAAGTAAAATCCTTTGAAACGCCTGACTACATTATAGTAAACAGAGAAAGCCCAAGGCTAATCATCAATATCTCTATGAAACGCATTGCTATGAGTTGGTCATTGACACATCAACTCCTGTATAAAGCCCTACAGCAGAAAAGCAATAAAGTAAGATCAAAGTTGACATTGGTCAGGTTACTCAAGTAAACTACTAGGCAATTACACCAACAAAGATTTTTTGTTCACAATAGTATCCTTTAAATAATTCTAAATGGGTCATGTTTGTAAAGAGCATGGTTTTGAGTATTCAAATCAAATAAGGAGGGTACAGAAGGCAAAAAGGGGAAAAGGATAAATACAAGTTTGTTAGGATACATGACATCGTGGAGTGTATCAGATTTCAACTTATATTAAATGAACACCTGACTGTCTCTACCAGAAAGATAAACATGTGCTGTGGTTGGATCTTCCAGCAGAACAATGGATCCAAAACATACTGCACATCAGAATCAACACATTAATGGTTTACTAAACATAAAAGTAAGGTCCTACCATGGTCATCCTGTTCCCCTGACTTGGACCATATAGAAAACCTGTGGGGTGAACTGATGCCACCAGCGTCAACCTGGAAATTTGAAGTATCTGGAGAGATTCTGTATGTAGGAATGGTCTCAGATGCCTTGCCATGTATTCTTCAACTTCAACAGGCATAATAGGAGGATGCTCAGAGCTGCCATCATGGCAAAGGAAGGTAGCACAAAGTATTGACGATTGTGCCACACATATGCAGTATTTCATTTTTTTATTATATAAACCAATTTTATAAATTTACAATTTACAATTGTTTGATAACACACGAGCGCAGATTATTTTTGTTTATTTATTGAAGAACAATGAAGACCATTTTTCATAGCCTTCTTTGCTCATAGTTAGCAAGGGTGCCAATATTTGTGAAGGGCATTTTATATGTTTGATTGTACCCGCTCCTGAGCAGTTTCTCCAGCAAAGGTTACTTGTCCCCAGAATTTTAGCTAAATGGTCTGGGACCAGAAACTACCTCATAATAACTTTTCTTTGGTTAGGACAGTTTGACATTCCCACCAGGCCTCAATCAATTCAGCCAGTCACCCCACCACCTGCAATTCCTTTTCCCACACTCCCATGTATTTTATCATGGGGGAACTTATGGTGGCATCATCACCTCTCAACAGAATATTATAACACACAGATACACTCTTTGGGCAAAATGGTGCATTTTTGATCAACCTATTGGTCACCCCTTTGCCTGCAGACTCTGGGTCCCCAAGCCTGGGGTCACAAAGTAATCACACAGGTTTATCCCATATATAATTTTCAGACAGAAACATTTGTATATTCCTTTGCTCAATAAATATGCTGCGTGTGTTAATCCTCTCTGCTCCCACTTGGGTATATTCAAAGCTTGGATAGGTAAAGCAAGGGAAAGTATAGGAACACTGGCCAATAACAGTCTTCTAGCTTTACGCACCCATAGCAATTGTGCACGTTATATCCTCTTCTATTCAAATGCCAATGCAAGATCTAATTTTGAAATGGTTACATAGGCACATTTACTAAAATGATTCATTGCAGTAGGCTGCTATTTTTCTGAGCATACCGTAAAACATTTTTATTTTCATTAATGGAGATTCACAAACTAGCTTGCCTAATTGGTTATAAACCTCACTGGCATTTAATTAAATATATTATCTGATTTCTAGAGCAAGTAATGCATTGAATAATGACAGGGTACAATAATGCAGTGCAATAAAGTCTAGCGAGGCAAGACTAGCGAGGCAAGATAAGCATATAAACAAATAAATAAAACTAGAATGTAGCAATACAAAATGTTAGCCCTAAATAAAATAGTAGTATTGATAAGAGGGACTTAACCTTTAATAACTGTGGTCACTAAAATAACACCTTCAGCAGTTGCATGCAATGAGCGTGTGTCCATGGAGCTCCACTCAAGAAGTTTGACAATATAGTGCAGAGTTGAGTATACCATATGTACTTTGTAACAACTTGGGGGGTGTAGAGAGTGCCTTGTGCAAATGCATAAGGAGATTCTGATCCTTCCATCCATTTGCAAGGGGAAAACATGCACATGATGGTTGGAGTGTCTTTTTAAAAGAAAATTAACTGTAAATAGAAGACAGAGCAAGGAACAGTTTTAGGAGGAGGTTTAATTAACCTATATTTTTTTAAATTATTTTTGCCCGTATGAACTCTTATTCTAATAAAAGAATGCAGTACCAAGCACAGGATCTCTCATTGTAGGTACTAATGCTCATTAAATTAAAAAGGATTCTTCTGCCGCATCCTCTGTGAGCTACTTTGCAAAGGCTGAATAAAACATCTGAAGCCTTTCCTCTCACTAGAATAACCCACATGGGAAATGAACAATTAGAAGTGCCACCTACCGAGATTTAGTCCATTGTGCAACAAATGAGCATACTGGACCTATTTTTTTTTTTATCAATAGTGAAGGTTCGCAATACTTTTAATAAAGTGCGTGATTATTCAATTTTATTCCTTCAAAGCAACTTTCACACCAGGATCTGCTTTTCTCTGGCAGGAGGTATGTTTGAAGAAGTGAACATCTTTTACGTCTTTAGCATGCGCATGCGGTCTTGTTAGTGAATTGAATAAGACATCAATAGATTAATTGACAATACACAGAATATTATTTTTGCCTTCTATAAGTAAAGATTTGTGTGTATATATGTATATATATAATATATTAGTATTATATAACATTTTTTGAGAAATCAGCAAGGAACAGTATCCGTATGGATTTTACAATACGGCTGCTAAGGGACCCCTCACTACTGTATGCATGTATCCTGTTCTGGTTCATAGATTCTCTATCTTGGAACATGTTATTAAATGTGTGAAATATGTGTTTCAAGGCAATTAGATCCTCCAGTCCAGCCCATGACCCCCATTGCCCACAAAAATGGTGGACAGTGGGTCAGCTATGAGATACAGTAATGGAGAACAATGGAAGGTGTGCTATCCTACAGATGAGAGTAAGGACAATCATTAATTTCTTCCAGCTGGGTCAGGCCGAAAAGAGCGGCGTGTCACTGGAGACAAAAGGTTTGTGCGGAGCTGGCTGCAGATGAGAGTGCTCAAGAATTAAAGAACCTACTGGTCAAACAATTGCTACTTTTAGAAACATTGTTTCTTGAGATATATGTGTGCACATCCCATAAAGTACCTCTTAGCAGTGGCTTGGTCAGTACTGTCTAAACAAAACCCAAAAAGTACATTGGCATCCCCTTAACAGCAAAACAATTACTTGTTTCTTTCGGTAGCTATGAAATGTCTAAAGCAAAATCGAGTGTAATCTGCAGGAAAAGGAAGAACCCCCCCAAGCTGTGCAACTTTAAAAAAGATATATCTGGGAATAATTTCTCTTTAATCATTTTGCAATGCGAGTTTCACACACATGCTGGGATTGTTTATTAGTAGGAATGTAAGAAAGACTTCAACACTTTGGTTTAAGATTTACATATGTTAAGATAATTATGCTGTTGCCCTAATCCTTTACATCCTGCTGTTCCATACTTATTTTTACAAATGAATTAAAGGATTTTTTTTTTCTGGTATGATTTTCTGGTGTAATCAAAGAACTAGGCAGTTCTAAAATGCAAATAATTGCTGGAGATATTGCCTAAACAGCATGGCTCAGGTAATAGATTGACATGACTTGGGGTGGAAAAGAAAAGTGATAATTAATAGTATAAACTTGACTGGTGCTGTTGGAGGAAGGCCATGCTGTCAGCTAGTGACCTTTAAGTGTAAGAAAAAAACGTACTAAACATGGTTAAGAGTGCGCATTTCTCTATGTGAAGGCAATGGCTCACAAACTGAACTGTCGGAAAATAAGGCCATGTGTAAAAACATGCATGCATGTGACTATTAATTGTCAAATACTGAAATATGATCCTTCCATTAAAAGATACTTTATTTTTTTCATTCATGTCTGGTTCGTGAGATTCTATTGTTTAGGTATTTCTAGTTCAAGCCTATAGAATGGTGGCTATTAGGATCACCTTGACATATCTAGACATAACCATATTTAAAAGTGTTGACCGGCTAAGACCCAAAAGAGCTGTAATGGCCTTTTAAATATTGGCCAATTATTATTCTCTACCATCAGGTTTTCCCAGGTCTACAGAGACAAGGCTGGACCAGAACCCTTCACAGCAGTTTATGTGTTTTCGTTAAACACTAAAGAGGCTTTCAGCCACATAGACTATGAATGAAGTTATGCTAGAAATTATATGTTAACATAGTTTATCAAGCAACTAAACATTTTTTTTGAGTAATCAGAGGATTTATCATGATTAGGCAGTTCTACTTTGGCAGTTCTCAATTCTATCTACTATCAGCCAGCTCATCAAAACACCTCTGCTGAACTGTGTTGAAATGAAGCGAGTTAATTTCTAGATTACCCATTGACGCTCATCAAGGATTTGTCTAGTTGGGCTTTATGTTTTACAAATAAATCAATTCCTACTTATCTATTGATTTTACAAGCTGGCGATCTTTATAGATGTTGGTGCTAATAAACCTGCAGTGAGCTCATTATTAACCGTGAGTGGCTGAATAGCTTTTATAATCAGTCATAAAAAAGGCTTTGGGATCAGATTCAAACTGTGGATACAAATATATACATCTACTGATGTCAGAAGGTCAATTGACATGTCAACTTTGCAATTAGGTCTTATATAGAGTATTTGAAACAAGATAGATCCTGGAAAACATTGCTTCATGAGTATATGTATTTCACGTAGAGACATCATCTTAGACATCAATCAACACGTTGATTCAGCTTCATATGTCTTATTTATGCAACCAATGTGGCCTGAAGAATTAAAATTATAGGTTATTTGCCATAGCCTTGGTATTTTTATTCTCTCTCTCTCTTTTTTTATTTTTTACATTTTTGGAGGTTTGGAAATATTTGCCTTAGGAAAAAATAAAAATTACATTGATCCCAAGAAATCTAGAAGAAGATCCATCTGTTACAAAAAACTGACATATTTTATACATGCTTGTTAATTCCTGCTTTGCACTTGCTTTTTCAGAGGAACATAGCATTCTATTTCCTATCATTTTTTATAGACATCATTCATCATGTATTCACCATTTCTGAATACAGTGCATGTGTACAATAGCTATTTATGAGCACTTGCTTCTTTGTGTTTTCAATGTGCTTATTATTGGATATGTGGAAAGGTCAAATAGGGCAAAACGTATAATGGCCAAAAAAAATTAAGGTCGCCAGGTTAATTTATTTCTTAAGAGGCACTTCGACCCTGCTCATGCATCCCTGTTTAAAGAGAAGCTCAGGCTGATGTCTCAATAAATGGGTATTGGCATGTGTTAAGGTACATAGAGATTAATGGGCAATTTAGTACTGGTGGAAGTGGTCAACACTCCCACTTTTAAGGATCAATTAACCCTCCCATTTAATAGAGAATTTAGACATATTTAATTATGAGATACCCTCATTTGAATAATTTAGAAAAAAACAAAGCTTGTAAAAAGACAAAAAAAAACTAGTATTAAAAATTTTAACAGTGTTGTTTACAGGACCAAAAAGCCAATGAACGCATTCTTTACCTGCACAAAAAATGTACCTGCACCTCTCCCTCCCCCAGAAGCAAGTGGTCACTGTCAGGATTACACATGCACATGCACAGGGTGCCTCATTAGACCCCCTGGAAATCCTATGTGAACAAAGGCTGGAGCTGGCTAAAGGTGAGTATCTGCGCATGCACATTGTGTGTTTGATGGAGCCGAAACAGAGATTGCAAGTAAATTGATGAACATATTAAGTGCACTCAGCTATCATTTGCATACAAGCGGAATGCAGTGACATTTCTACCCATCTCGGTCCATAGATAAAGTATGTCAGATAACTCAGACTATGGGTACCAATTACAGATCTTTGCAAACCCCAGGACTCTATCTAGAATCCAGTTTGGCTTGCATCTGGATGTTCCCCACCAGCTCAGCTCAGAATGCAATAATAATAAGAGCATTGATAACAATAATAATCTTTTACTTTACAGAGCTCTAGATTTTCAATTGCAGTGTGCTACTCAGGACCATGGACAGCGGTAATATGTGCCTGGAAATATACTGTATTGGCTCCATTATAAGATAAGTTTTTTTCAGAGCAAATGCTCTGAAAAATATCCGTCTTCTAATCAAACCCCAAATAGAGGTCTGATTATAAGACTAAGATCCAGATCCCCCTCATCACTGCAGGGGACCGGGATCCTCCTCTCTGGCAGCCTCTGCTGCTGCCAGCACTTCCACTGGGGGCTTCTATGACAGAGCACCGGCATCACATGACTTTCTGGTGCTCCACCATAGAAGCCCCGGTGGAAGTGCCGGCAGCAGCGAACGTTGTCTGTGCGCATCCCACAGCCGGTGAACGTTACAGACAGAAATGGCTCTGTTTAAAGTGACCAGGGGCTGCCACCCTCCCCATGCCTGCTGCCCTAGCCTAGGCCGACACCACTAGTACTGGGTACTTAGACACCATTAAATTGGATGTGAAAAGCACCCCCATGTCTTTCAGAAATGCAGTGGGTATGGATAACAATGATTTAAGAGGAGACTTTAGAAATGTAGTGATAATGGCAAAAAATAAGGTATTGTGATTGTTAAACCATTTAACATAACATGAGGCAGATGGCAGTATATTAAGACATAATCACTTGCTTGAAATGTTACTTTGAATAATATTTTGTTTTCTTCTAACGTTCTGGGTACTAGAAGGCAATGGGATTTGGTTGGACCTAACATACCACAAGACTGCATTCTATAAGAATGAGAGGAGGCATTAATAAGAGTTTAGGTAGTGACAAGGTGTGGTGTGTCACTGATGTGTGACAGCCAGATATGCTTAGACAAAAGCCTATTTTGTAAAATGTTTTCTTTTCCTTATATCATTAAATATAAAAAGCATTTATTTTTCGTCAGATCACTGAAGCATACTAGCAATAGGTAATTAGAGTTTGCCTCATGCAGAATATACATTAATTTGTCTTCAAGCGCAGCCACGTAGCTTTGAAAATACAATGTTATGTGTTTAAATTCAACACCTATTGGCTTTTATGGGACTAAGCAAAAAAAAAACCCATACATTTTTATTTCAGTTACTAATAGGTTAAAACTCAACTTGATGTCAATTTAGTAGGCGTAATAACATTAATAAATTAGCACAGGAGTGTGCAAGTTGACTCTCATGTCACCTCCATATAATTTTCTCATTTGACGTCAGGGTTTGCTCTTGTCAAGCTAATCATTGGAGCAATTTCAACGATTAAAGATGGGTAAATGCAGAGTGACATAAGCAGGCTTCCCATTTGAGACTAAGATTTAATTTACATTGATTGTCTAGGGTATTATGAAACATGTTAAACAGAAATTTATCAGTGGGAAGACAACCTCAAATTATCGGCTACTGTATAAAATATGCAGATAAATTATTGTGTCCTCTGCTATATACAGATTAATAAAAAAACACTATTTTGTGAACATTGTAGTAAGTATATAAATCAGGCAACTGCATCACTACAGAGACTGAATGAGATTTAAATTAAAAGGTTATGTTTATTAAGGTCGTTCATCTATATGGCAGATGAAGTCATTAAAAGGTGTAGAAATCTAATAACAAATAGTAATATTTTTAAACATATTAATGCAAAGTAGGATCCTAATGGGGGTTTCAAGGGCCCTATATCTAGTCATAGGATTCAATTGAACATAATTTACTTGTAAGCGTGTGGTAAGTGTAACTGCGAGAATTTGCAGTCCTCAAGACATAGTTGGTTGAGTTTAGTGTGGAAGAACTTGACTGGCATGCACAGAGCCCTGACCTTTACCCCATCAAACGGCTTTGGGATGAACTGCCATTACCCCATCAAACGCCTTTGGGATGAAATGGAATGGAGATTGCGAGCCAGGCATTCGTAAACATCAGTGCCTGACCTCACAAGAGTGGAAGCTGTTAAAGCTGCAGTGTGGGGTGTTATTGAACGGTATTTGCTGTGTACACACTGAATTCTTGTTTTGTGTACTTATTGGTCATTATTATTCTAGCAGCAACCTGGGAATCTGAATGTGGATGCCATTTATAATTCTTAGGTTGTTCACTCCGCTAGTTTGTATTTTTGTGTGCTGTGTATATTTGCAGGTTTCCAACCAAACCTTAGAGTAGAGCATCCCCTCCTACCACACAGGTGCCTCATTAAAGGAGTCCACAGAAGTCTTTAAGTTGCTTCAGTTTGGGTTTTTAAGTTTGGGTCACACTGATGTAGCACATGGGTAAGTAGTATAGCCATGAAAAATTAGATAGGTCTCGTCAAACTTGGGGTACTTTGATATAGTGATGGGGGTAGTAATATATGGCCATATAGTGTGATGGGATCCACAATATTTATGCCTTAGTGTGTTCAAATGTGTTTGCTAAAATATTAAATGACATGGATACATTTGACATGATACTCTTGCTTGGAAATGTAGCTACCGTGGCCTCATCCCAAGTGGACTCTTTATAAGTGGACTGATAAGAGTTACACTGGACTATCCAGACATCCATCCCTGGTCTTCATGCTTTCATCCGACTACTTACTTGGCAGATTGTATTAGTCTCAACCATTTGTCTCTCTTACTGGTATGGTTATATCATTGCATCTGATTCACCTCTGAACCACTCATCTCCTGCCCAACAGGTTAAATCAATCACGGAAATATCAAGTCTGACATCCCTCATGATCCCCCCAAAAAACAAAATGGAGGCATAAGTGACATAATTAATGCCAAATTGGTTAATTAAACACAGTGACAAGCACATAACCAATTAAATATAATATATGTCCAACATAAGATCAGAATTTCTCTTGGGAAGTCTGCTCAGGGGGGAATTGTTCACATGCTGCTAGTGAAGCAGTGTAAAGCAGTGTACCACCAGGGCAACCCAAAAGACACTATGTTTTTTGACATCTATGGACACCATCCACAAAGGTATCACTCTAGTACCAGCTCCTCTCTTTTGGGCTAGTGCAACCCGGGCTGACTGCTCCCTTATAACAAGCCCCTCTCAAGAACAGACGCTCCTGAGACTCATGAAATCTATATTCATGATCCCTCGTGCATTATAGGCTTTCCACAGTGACCTGCTCTAGGTGGGCCTGAATTTTAAACACCCATGCATCCAGAGCCACTGAACTGAGGTGAGCCATCATTTTCTAACAAATCTACATCAGTCTGGTCTAATTTCAGGTGATGAACCACAATGGGTATACAAATGGTTCTGTGGCCAAAGGGATATGATGTCATCTAAAGGTCAACGTCATGATTGCATGAGGATCAGAAAGCCACTTGGTCCTATGAGTGATGTGACAAATCAGATTCTGAAACAAAGGTGAGTGACCATAATTCTATTGAATAACCTTTTTTAGGGTTCACTCAACTTTCCAATATAGAGGACATACAGGGGGTCGAGACTCGCTACCAGAGGAAGTCGAAATGTCCGCACACCAACCAATTACCAACAAACCTCCTCTTCACTGCCCATGTGAGGTCTGTAGTACGCCTCACAGGAAGGAATCCGAACTTCAGACATGAACATGCTTGCTCGACACAGAACACACACTAGAAGACCTGGGTTAAAAATAGGACACTCTTGTGGGGTTACTGTAAGCACAGGTGGTCGAATAACAAGCTGGGTCAGGATGCCAGAGGTCACGGGTGGTCGTATAACAAGCCAGGGTCAGGATGCCAGAAGTCACGGGTGGTCGTATAACAAGCTGGGGTCAGGATACCAGAGGTCACTGGTGGTCGTATAACAAGCCGAGGTCAGGATACCAGAGGTCACGGGCGTCGTATAACAAGCCAGGGTCAGGGCACGAACAAATCAGGTACACGAGAAATGCTCAGAAGTATTCCGAGGAGCAGGAACATCCGCTAGGGAGCCACAGTACAAGGGTGAGGCAGCTTTAAATAACCCGGGGGCAGTCCTGAGCATCAGGAACGTAACCGCATCTTCCGTTGCCATAGCGATGCTGAGGAATCCAAGAGACGGTCGGCCTTATAAATATTTATGAGGTGGCTGCGTGAGTGTGTGGCCGCCTCGTACTGCTGCGAGTGGCTACGTCGTTCCTGCCGGGCAGAAGAGGAGGATACCTGCAGAAAATCCCGGTTCCCGGGTAGGTGCCTTATAGCCCATGGCATTTAAGAGAAGTGCAAATGGTCCTAAAATAGTTCCCTGTCCATTCAGTTTAGAGGAAAATCAGGGGGCATTTTTAATTTGAGAACGAAATTTGTTATACAGTGTCCACATTCACACTCTCATTCTCGTTCACTGTCTCTCTTATGCTCTTCTCTGCTGACCACTTCTGCTTAGTTGGAACACTGTGGCTAATGGTAACGCCCTACCTGCTGTATGATCTCCTCCACTTTTTTGCTACAAACAAGGTGCCAACCTTTAGGATCACAGCCATTGATATGATAGGCCCCATACAACTGAGTTTTGTCATCTTGGTTGTTTGGCAAGAGATACCGTATTAAAAATCGAATTACTTGTACCACGGAGTCAGTTATCTATATGATCACTTTTCCATGTGGTCTGTCCTACATCTGTAAAAAGGATCTCACACAATCAGGTCAGGAGTGATAGATGTTTTGCCACGCAAGTATCCTATGCAAGTGAGTAGATTACCTTTTAGTCCTGTTACATTACTTCTGTTTTGTTTTTTCCTTAGTATTTTTAGATCATATTATATGTATTTATACGGGCTTTTTCTTCTTCTCCTCCTCTCCCCGGCTCTTATTGACATAATTGTTTTAAGGTGTATTTTGTTTACGTTCTTGGCTCATCTATTCTGGTTGTATGAACTTGGGCACTAAGGAGATTCCTCTTTATAACTGTGTCAATCACATGCTATTATTATTATGTTTTTCATACTATTTGGGATAATGTGACCTGATAATTGACTTTATAATTGATGAACACTGTGTCTGTTATGTGTTTATAATGGTTACTATAAGAAGATAGGCAAGGCATCTTACATCACTGGGTTTTCCCAGGAGACTTCCATTTCCGCATCAGATGCTTTCTTAAGTGCTGTCCAATTGTTGGTGTTATTTTGTGTTTATTTGGATAAAGGAACATGATGTGGTCCGAAATGTAGATGTGATTTTTCTTGTCATGCTACTTGTTTGTTGAATAGAAACTAGTTTGGAGACCTGTGATTGCAGGTCACCATTACTAGACTTTGCATGCATCTGGCGACAGCTGCGCTCAGGCAGATAGTTATGGTTGATTTGTAGAAGCTGAGTACAAGGCTTGTGGACTTATATTTTTACACTAGTTGCAGTTCTCACAATAAATATTTATCAAAAAGCTATAAATTTGTTTAAATATCACACTTGGTGCCAAAACCACGACGCTAAACAAGGTCTAATTGGAGTTTATTTTCTTGAAAACTGCTATAGAAGCAAAAACAGAAACCATTGAAATTTTTGCTATGTGCTAAAGTTTAACACATTTTTTCCAATGTAATAATCCCATGATTTTAGATGGAATTGATTACTGTATATTGCAGAATGTTCTAAGACTCTTTTGTGCTTTCATAATGAATTTAATAATAATAGATCTGCAGCATACAGCAGAATAAAAAACAAATAGTTTGATTGAATAGCTATCGTATTATGGCTGTGGTATAATGTTCTGAAGTTGAATGTGTTCAGCCTCTATTTAACATAGATGGTGCTTTTCTTTCCACTTAGAAACTGAAGGTTAGCGTATTGTTGGGTGTTACAACACATATCATTGTGGCCTTGAAGGGGGCTTGTGAAGTTATGCAGCAGTAAATAACAGAGTTGATTCTAATCATCTACAAATGTTCTGGGAATTTATGTTTATAGTGGAAAGAACTGGCTTGATACAAAAGTGTCAAAGTCCATTGTAAACAACACGGTTGGAATATAAAGTGTTATATTTATGTTCCACTAACTTCTGTTTGAGATTTATCAACATAAATCATTTTTAAAGGAAAAGAGTCTCAAGCATCTAGTGCTGCAATCACCTGACAAATACCCAGCAGAGGATTTGAATGTATGTACTAACCTTGCAATACTAGGCTGAGAATAGAATGAAATAGCCTGACCTGGAACACACCAGACATGTTTATAGTTTATTTGTATCATCTAACAAAAGGCAAAGGGTGTGCATAGAAGAAAAATATAAATTTGGAATGATCACACTTTGCCTTCAAAATAACATGAATTCTTCTAGGTACACTTCTTGGGGACAAATTGGCACCAAAAAACTGTTTGGAGACAAAGTTGCCATCAGGAAGCTCTTTGGGGTCAAACATGGCAGAGAAAAGTGGCTTAAGGACAAAAGATGGCAATGTTAAGATGTTTGGGGACAACAATGGCACTGTTAAGCTGCTTGGGTACAAATACGGCAGAGACACGTTGTTTGGGCAGAAACAAGGTACCAGGAAGCTGGTTGGAGACCAAGATGGTTGGTACCAAAATGGGAAGGGATGGATCATAAACAGGAAGAAGTGGAGCCTGGGCAGGAATGGACAGGCAATTTAAGATTAGGAGGTGTGTGAGTTTAGGCCTGGGGCAGCACAAAACCTAAATACACCACTCTTGATTTATATTTCTCTTCTGTTGACTCACTTTGCATTTTACTAAACAATAAAAATAAACTGTTAACACACACACACACACACACACACATATATATATATATATATATATTATTTATATATATTTGAAAGCATTCTTTTTGCCACGGTACTGCTGTGTGTGTATATATATATATATATACACTGCTCAAAATAATAAAGGGAACACTAAGATTACACATCCTAGATCTGAATGAATGAACTAATCGTATGACATACTTTCGTCTTTACATAGTTGAATGTGCTGACAACAAAATCACACAAAAATTCTCAATGGAAATTAAATTTATCAACCCATGGAGGTCTGGATATGGAGTCACACTCAAAATCAAAATGGAAAACCACACTACAGGCTGATCCAACTTTGATGTAATGTCCTTAAAACAAGTAACAATGAGGCTCAGTAGTGTGTGCGTGGCCTCCACGTGCCTGTATGACCTCCCTACAACGCCCGGGCATGCTCCTGATGAGGTTGCAGGTGGTCTCCTGAGGGATGTCCTCCCAGACCTGGACTAAAGCATCCGCCAACTCCTGGACAGCCTGTGGTGCGGATTCAGGTCTGGGGAACGGGTGGGCCACTCCATAGTATCAATGCCTTCCTCTTGCAGGAACTGCTGACACACTCCAGCCACATGAGGTCTAGCATTGTCTTGCATTAGGAGGAACCCAGGGCCAACCGCACCAGCATATGGTCTCACAAGGGGTCTGAGGATCTCATCTCGGTACCTAATGGCAGTCAGGCTACCTCTGGGAAGCACATGGAGGGCTGTGCGGCCCCCCAAAGAAATGCCACCCCACACCATTACTGACCCACGTCAAATTGGTCATGCTGGAGGATGTTGCAGGCAGCAGAACGTTCTCCACTGCGTCTCCAGACTTGTCACGTCTGTGCTCAGTGTGAACCTGCTTTCATCTGTGAAGAGCACAGGGCGCCAGTGGTGAATATGCCAATCCTGGTGTTCTCTGGCAAATGCCAAACGTCCTGCACGGTGTTGGGCTGAAAGCACAACCCCCACGTGTGGACGTTGGGCCCTCATACCACCCTCATGGAGTCTGTTTCTGACCGTTTGAGTGGACACATGCACATTTGTGGCCTGCTGGAGGTCATTTTGCATTGCTCCTCCTGCTCCTCCTTGCACAAAGGCGGAGGTAGCGGTCCTGCTGCTCGGTTGTTGCCCTCCTACGGCCTCCTCCACGACTCCTGATGTACTGGCTCGAATTGATGTGCCATCCTGGATGAGCTGCACTACCTGAGCCACTTGTGTGGGTTGTAGACTCCGTCTCATGCTACCACTAGCATTCAAGCACACAAAGCAATGCCAGCATTCAAAAGTGACCAAAACATCAGCCAGGAAGCATAGGAACTGAGAAGTGGTCTGTGATCACCACCTGCAGAACCATTCCTTTATTGGGGGTGTCTTGCTAATTGCCTATAATTTCCACCTGTTATCTGTTCCATTTGCACAACAGCATGTGAAATTGATTGTCCATCAGTGTTGCTTCCTGAGTGGACAGTGTGATTTCACAGAAATGTGATTGACTTCGAGCTACATTGTGTTGTTTAAGTGTTCCCTTTATTATTTTGAATCCATCAAAATAAGGCAAAACTCCCCACGAAAGTACTGAAAACAAAGCAAAATGTGGGCTAATTCACATCCTAAAATGTATGTATCTCAGCTATAACATTATGTCCACCTACCTACTATTGTGTAGTTACCCCTTTTGCCTCCAAAACGGACCTGACCTGTCAAAGCATGGACTCCACTAGACCTCTGAAGGTGTGCTTTGGTATCTGGCACCAAGAGGTTATCCGCAGATCCTTTAAGTCCTGTAATTTGCGAAGTGGGGCCTCCATGGATGCATCCTGGTGCCATATGTTCTTTAGGTAAGCAACGCACATGCACCCAACATCCACATTATGTAAAACAAGACATAATTCATCATACCTGGTCACCTACTTTCATTGCTCTAGTCATCACAATTTGGCCCTTGTCAAAGTCACTCAGATCCTTACGATTGTCCATTTTGCCTGGTTGTAATGCATTCACTTTGAGGATGAAATATGGAATTGTGTGGGCTCATTCACCCCCACTCACTCTCTCACATTATTATTCTCATTCTCTCTCTCATGCTCTCTGAATGTCTCCCTACCTTCTCCACCGACCACCACCACTTCAATGTCTTGAGCTTCTTGTCTAGCATCCTCTTCATATTCTTGTTCTTTTGCCTTCTTTTTTTTTTCCTTCTGCTTCTCTGCGGACATGACCTCCTGCTGAACTTCAGCAAAAATGGTGGAGCTGCCAGTGACATCTTGTTCCTCAACTGGGGATCGAGGGAGAGGGTGTGCCTCAAAGCCCTGCCATTTTGCCCAAAGATAACATTCTGTGAATATCCACAAAAATTACGGAGATTCTGGTAACATCCTCCCCGCACCTCAAGGATGTCACCAATATGAAGAGGATAATAAAGAAGAAGTGGAGCTGCAAGACACAGAAACATGGTGGAGAATGTAGGCCTACATTCAGTGAGAGTGAATGAGAATGAAGGTGTGAGACAGTGAATGTGGCCGTCCGACAACAAATTTAATTTCTGAATTTAAAAAGCCCCAGATTTTTGTCTGAAGTGAATGGGCAAGAAACAGAATTAGTTATCTCAAAATGAATAGGCCAAAAAGAAACCAACAAATTTGTATGAATAGTTTTTGTCCCATTTGCAGATGTCTACTATCCATATATGCACATACACAATGCATTAGCAAGCCATTTACTGCTCAATAGGATTACTACTTTCCCCTACAAATTAACTTTTCTTATTAACCCATAGACAGTTAGAATGGGATTGGCACACTCCAGACAGTATCATGCACAAGCATCACATTAAAAAGGACAGAAACAAAACCAAGGGGCATCATGCACAGCAAGTTATTGTTCCCACAAAACTACAAAAAAGTTACCCATCAGATAACATGAAAATAAATATTTACATTTGCATTGGAAGCTACTTCTGTCCCCGGGCAGCAACACGCTGTGTAATCCCGAGCTTCGCTTCAGCCTCATACTAAAATAAAGAGAAAATCTGTTGGATGTTTTTTAATTCCCCAGGCCCGACCTAGGTCAGTGCCCCAGCCACTCCCTTGTGAGGTTGGCATCTTTACTATATTAAAAGACGTGATGCACCGGTATATGACATCAAATGTCACTTTATTGTTACCTTATTTTGCTGTTTTATTTATGTAATATATTCATCATTTAATGAATTAAAAAATGAGCTGTGGCAAAGTACCCAAAAGTCACTTATGGGATAGTGGCATCTGTAGGCAAGGATTTAGGAGCAAAATGAGCTGGAGCAATATCTTTTAGTTCACTTTTCTTACAGTGACTTACAGTGCAGGCATTCTACAGATAAACATCAGCTGTACATCAGGAAAACAGTTGGTTTATTTATTGACGCTGACTGAGGTATCATTGCCAGTATCATGATGTAATTAAAATTCCCCAAATAGCATAACTGACAATGCAAAGAAACACACCAGTGGTTCCCGAGTGGACAACATGAACATTTAAAATCATGTCACTTTGATGTCAGATACGCATGATTTTTCCCTTTGTGCTCCCAAGACAGTTGTTGGGAGTATTTCACTTTCCAGGCAGTTTTCAAACTTTAAAAACCCAAGACACGATTCTTTCATTTATTTTAAAATAATGCACACAAGAAGATAGAACATTGAAAGGTCAGGTCATTAAGCTGCAGATGTGTTAAGAATAAAATGTTTGCTAATGTCAAATATCACTCACTTTTATTAGATTTCATTGTAAGTACAAATTAAACATCTCTAGAATAATTATTATTTGATATATGCAATGAGGATGTTTTTGTGATGCATGTAACTGGTTTTCAATTAGTAATTCCACAAAACATGACACGAGGTAGCGTCAATGTGGCGCCCTCTTTTAAAGAAACAAATAAAAAATAAAGACACAAAAAACACCATAGTCATTTTAACAATGCTTTATTATAAAGTCGTCTATGGATAATTTAGGCCACAGTGCAGTTCGTCTTCCACACCATGACATGGATATAAAAAAACCTTTATTATAATACAAACATACAATATTTGAAAACACATGATAAAAATGATATAATATGGAAATGCATGTGTTATAAAGTGTTAATTTTTAAAACAACCACTTAATAACTGTAAACTACACGACCCAGCTGGCACAGGCGTAAAACCGCAACACTGTAGAGATCACCGGCGTCCCATGCACAACAGCCTTTGTAATGACTGGATTCACCAAGGCACAAGCCCAAGGAGTGCCCTGCACTTAGTCCGAGGGCTTGCGCACTACGAGTTAAACCACACCTAAAGGTGGTGTTAACCCTTGCTCCATGCTAGCCCAAGAACCAACTGAAAAGTATCAGAAAAAAGGGGCTGGAGGGAGGGAAAACCTTCCCAGGTCAGTACAGTGAATGACCTAAGCGGGGTGACCTCCACCCCTTAAGCCCACAGGGCTGACACCTGCCTATCCCCCACTAGCTTGGGCTGTCAATCAATCCTTGATTGACAGCCCTCAACATGACTAGACAAAATTTACTGAAAAACAGGAAAGGGGGGGTGGGGGTCGGTGAGGGGTCGCTGGGCTCCCTGCTGTCCCCTCAGTTATGTGCCACTCCTGCTCCATACTCTCACCCATGGCTTTTCTTGACTGAGGTAGCATCAATGTGGCGCCCTCTTTTGTCCCCCAAAATAAAGACACAAAAAACACCATAGTCATTTTAACAATGCTTTGTTATAAAGTCAATTATGGATAACTTAGGCCACGGTGCAGTCTGCTTTTTGCCTTCCATACCATGACACGGATATAAAAATAACTTTATTATAATACAAACATACAATATTTGAAAACACATGATTAACATGGTATAACATGCACTAAATGTCCAAGCCAACATCAGACAAATATATCCCATCCCGCCTAAAAAACCCACGGGATCCAATTCAACATGCTCAACGATGACAGGACCCTGATGATACCATCTCGATCCCTGCGTGAGAATTAGCCCCACGCCACCGAATACGAGGAACAATATAGGACCACACAAAAAACGATAAGAGACCTGATAGGGACCTGTTCCAAATCATTCCCTCCAACATGCAGCAACAGGACCTGGGGCACCCCATGCAACACAATATGCCGTGACAACTCCCTGGACACCCAGTCCCACCGCAGACCCTGGAAACCGAGCCATCTCACCATGACCTTAGATGGGTCGAAACCGAGCTGATGAACAGAAGCAGGCCTCGCTGCCCGATACACAAAGGAGTATCCCAGGATTCACACGAGAACTTTGCCTGAACCTAAAAGAAAAGAACAAACACATAAGACACAAAGCTGACCAAAAAAATAAAGCACTCACAACAAATGCGGGCGAACATAAGAGCGGAAGCTAGATGATTCCCACGGTCCAATCCTCATAATAACATTCTGGTGAAGACCCAAACGAGCAGCCCCAATCCGGAAAGAGTGAGTTAGGATAAATGTGTGACACTAGAGTGAGCTTGTAGGAGATGTGAGGGGATATGGGTAAGTGGGCAGGTGGTGAGGTTGGACAAAAGGGTTCTAGAAACCTCACAAGGGGTGATATGATTAAAGCAGCTGAAGGTGGCTAATGGCAAAGGGCAGGGTTGAGTTATAGATTAACCCCTTAATGACAATTGCCGGACCGTCATGTCTTTAAACGAACGTAGATCGGTTTCTGCACCCAAACGGTGTTGCTGTAATGCCTCGAACTGCGACCGGGTCCGCCACTCTAAGGGGCCGGTAAGCCCCAACCAGGGCTGGCCTTACGGGTGCGCGGCCGCACAGGGTTTAAATTAAAACATCTTTTTTTTTTACTTTATTTAACATCCTCCATTTTTAATTTAAGCTCTGTGCGCCGCAGACCCTAAGGCCGGCCTGGTGGGGCTTCCCAGCCTGGTGGGGGCTTCCCGGCCCCTTAGAGTGGCGGACCTGGCCGCAGTTGCGGCGGGCTTAAGGGGCTCTGCGTTAATGCGGCCGCAGTAGCTGCATAGGCCCAGTCAGTCCGGTCCTGACTGGGCCTAGTTTAAGGTGGGGGCCTGGAGCTACCCCTAAGTCAATCCGGCCCTGCCGTGGGACGGGTCGGAGTTGCTGCTTGCTCCGGCAACATGGTAAGTAAGGTGAGAGGAGGGGGGTGCAGTGAGAAGGGGCGGGGGGTAGATAGTGAGAAAGGGGTGAGAGGGGATAGATAGAGGGGGTACATATTGAGAAGTGGGGAAGGGGGTACATAGTGAAAAGGGGGAACATAGTGAGAAGGGGCAGATAAGATGGGGAAGGGGGTAGTGTGAATGCGTATGAGAATGAATGAATAAATGTGTGGATGAATTGTGTGAATGCGTATGACAATTAATGAATTCATGTGTGGATGAATTGCTTGAAAGATTTGTGAGACTGCATTAATGAATGTGTTAATGATTTGTGTGAATGAGTGAGTAAATGCAAAGATGGTACATGAAGGGTGGGCTTTAACAATAAATAAATAAAAATGGGCTGCTCAGGCTTAAATGGCCGGGCCTATTTTTTGGCCCTGTCCGGGCCTGGTTACTACTATAGAATAAATTAAAAAAACAAAAACATGAAACTATCATCACAGAAGGGGAATTCAAAAGCAAATGCACAGTCAAAATAAAATGTAGAAAAATACGTACCAGTTTCATTTTCTATAACTATTGTACCATTCAGTTTATAAATTAAAAGTCTGAGATTTTCTGTTGACGTTTTTATGTTCCACTGAAGAGTGAAATTACTACCCATAGCAATACATATTGCAATGTCCCTCAACTTATATTATTGCAGGGCTGTGTGAATCCTGATTTTATTGCCAGAGGTTAATATTTTATCTCCATTGTCTAACGAGTCTCATTTATTGCTATATGAGATGTTCACGTATCCTCCCATAAATTATGACTTATAAATAATAAATTCTATTTCCTGCAACTTTTGCAATAGTATTCCAAAATAATACCGCACTAATACATTTTGCCTTTGCCTCAGATATAGTCCTAAAAAAATAAATAAAAACTACTGATAAATATATTGTTCCACTTATTGGGCTTATTATGACATATTAAATAAGCATATAATTGCACTGTGTTCCTTGCAAAGGGAAAAAAACACATTTTGTACTGATGCCTTTTTGGCTGAATTGCAATAGATTTTTGTATTTCTATATCTTTTTTATATATATATCTAGATACTCTGCATAAGCTGTCTCCAAATTACTGTATAAGTGTGAGAGCTATTTCAGCTTCAATGTATTAAATGACTGAAGAAGAGACCTGAGTAGTCTTGAACGTTAGCAATCTGTTCCCATTCACTAAGGCAATAACAGTATCGTCTTGGTACCACATGTGAAAATTTTTATTAAAACACATTAGCTGATTTGTTTTTTTATACCTCTGATGATTAAATCCTGTGCAGCACATAAATCAATATTACCATGCCTCCTCCATGGCCACAGTCCTTCCTTCTAAGCACTGGGATATGGGGCCATATCCAAGTGATCCACTTATGAAGAATGGGTGGTCCCTGTAAACAGCATGTTTACCTTAACCCAATAACAACAGACACATGAAACTCATAAATATAATAAATAATAAATATAATAAATAACATCAATGCACATAAATAGCTAACAAAAAAACATAAAGCCTACCAGGCAAACTAGGAACCACCACACAGGGATGGACATTCCAAGATACCCAAACCTGAGGCTCCCAGCACCACCTACCGGGAACCTCCCATCAAATGCTCTCCCCCAGAGCCTTAACATCCTCTAGATGCATGGTAAGCTACCCAAACAGCTGTGACAGCAGAAATACCCCAACACAACACAATAAACAGGGAGGGTGACTACAAAATGTGCCCAAACCTCTTGTCACAACCCCTTAAATAACCACCCCATTAACACCACCCCCAACTTACCAAAACCAGTGCCAAAGCCTGGCCCTACTCGGGAACCCAGTCAGGGCCCACTCTGTCCATGCTGACCCCTGCGGGCATCATTCTTTTCACTGAACGTTTACATATTAAATAACAGAAATCCCTAGGCAAAGTTTTTAGTTTTTAGAAGAACAACCTGCTTTGTGTATGTTTCTGGCAAAAAAATTATAAATGATGAAATAAAAAATACAAAAAAATATTGGGGGCAATATTACTTGATTTAAATCATTAGTTTTGTGAATTGCTTGTGCATTCATCAGTACTAGTAATCATACCTGGGAACTCTCCAGGTTCCGCCCAGAGACTCTGGGATAAGGGCTGGTTCTCCTTGCCAACACCCAAATCCTCTGGGTGGCAGGAGGGGGGGCTTGACATGCCCCACTCCCCACCATTTCCTCTTTAAATGGAGGCGTTTCCCACTATGTTGTTATTCAACAAAAGCATAATAAACTTCTCAACTTTTATGAACATCTTCTCTTTGTTATTACCTAAGTCATTCGAACTGCTTTGGTGTTTGCACCCAGGTAAAATACAATGAATCAAAAGCATAAAATGAACTCCTTGACAGGCAACCAAAACACCCAAGGTAACCAATTCTCTCAGTGTTTCCGTCCTGTGACCACTCCGAAAACCAGTCAGATGCTGCCATGCCCATCAGTTTGTTTACCGTCATATGGAGCCACCTTTCCCCAACTAGGGCCCACTGTGCCAAACTGTGTATTGTATTTTTCATTCCGATTTTTCATGTATGGACTCTTTTTTAAAATTCTTAAAAGCCCAGTTATTGGCAGTTCCAGCAACTTCTTCTTAACAACATGTTTTCATATTATCATGTCATAGTGTACATTAAGGAGTCATGTGTTTGTAAGCTTTTGGATAATAGTAAGGGCCCTCAGAAAAGCAGCATCTTTGTGTGGGTGGTATTCTAAGGAAAAACACATCTCCAGGAGATACATAAGGACACATCATCCTCTCTCATCTAACACCTGTGTCAGATAGATTTTACTCAGGTTGTGCAATAGGTTTTGTCAGTCTGACTAGGATTTGGGATTAAACTGTAAACACATTTCTTTCTAGACAATTACTTTAAGTACATTTGATGGACACAAATTAAACATTGGTTTACCGATGAAGTCTGGCTCCAGGTCAGAATGAATCTGCTCTCTGTCTTTACTGAACCCGTTATTATTCAGGTATCCTCCATAAACAATACAAACTACAATACCATATTAATTTTATTGCAGCTATTGCAATAGAATAGTTTGTCTTTGTTGGTTAGTTTTATTTATTATTCAGATGCTTGATGCCAGAAAGGAACATATAGAACAGAAAAAAAGTTTTACAATGAATTAATTGCATGTACAAGTATAATAGAAAAATGTGGAAGGAAAACTTAGTAGGTTTAAACTGTGGTTGAAACTTATGGATGGGGTATTTTTTGTGTGAAATGCACTGTCTTTATCTTGGTCCTAGCTATAATTTAATTTGAAACCAATACAGAGTTGACGTGCTTACATGTCTCAATACTGGAGACAGCTAAAATCACAAAATACAACGTCAAGCGTCAAATTGAGTGGTGGTGGTGGACCCAGAGAAGTAAAAAGGTGCTCAGTGGAGTGGTGAATCACGCTTCTGGGCTTGGCGGATGCCTGTAGAACGTTACCTGCCTGAGGGGGGTATTCAGGACGGTGTCCAGTGGAACGGGGCCAGTCGAGCAGATGTCTCTGCAGCCCGACAGCCGTCTAATGCTTTTTCCACCCAGGTTCCTGCTTCCCCACAAGGCCAGCTCAACCCTTCTTGTCAGTGTTGTCTTTTTTATGAACAATGAAGGGACGAAGTTGAAAGCACAACTCTCCTGCAAACGCTCCTGACAACTCTCCCTCTAGTGCAGAAAGCCCTTTATAAGGAACATTGGTGAAAAACCAGCAGCTTTATCTCTTTTGTTGCACTACTGTTACTGCTTGGTGCTAAAGCTGACTGGAATATAGACACTCTTCTATGTACAGTCTGCATATCTGCTTTCTGTGGTATAATGTGTGTGGCTATTACATGACTATTTCAAAAACGACAATGCTTAAATGGTTAATAAATGGTCATTTTAATTTTGATTCATATCTGCAATGATTGCTATAGCAAAATAAGGGCAATCAAATACAGTTCATCTAATGTTTAGGAATCATCACACTTAGCTTACAGGGCAACAGATGGCTCACGGCAAATTAGATATTCTGAACTCATTGCTTCATGAACTTTGGGATACATTTATAAAGCTCTAAAAATTAAGTTTAGCAATCGACAGGAGCACGGCATGGTATTCTGTGGCAATTGCAGTACATTAAACATTTTGTACAGTCCTCTTTATTCATACAGTGTTTAGTATCATGTAGAAGTGGATCACCACATCAACCATTCCATTTACATAAACTGGAACAAGGTGTAACTTCACTGGCAAATAAGTAAAGCTGCTTTTGCACTACTAAGGTGGAGTGATTGGGTATGAAATCATATACAGAAACTCAAAACTCAGAGGCTCAGTTCTATGGGAAAAGATACTGCTCAAAGGTACTGCTTTTATGTAGCAAATTAATTCACCTTTTCACACTTGTAGTAATACAAGAATGATATTTTCGGTGCTCTAGGGGACGTCTGTAATCTTGCAGCTGCTATACTCTAAGTAAAAACAGCTTTAGAGAGGCATCATGAGGATGCAAAAAGTTTGTAATATTAGAGGGTTTTTGTTAAGCAAATAGATATAGTGTCCATGAATTTGACTATCTTCTACTTAGGGCAAAGCAATCTTTTATGAAAGGTTAAAAGAAATTATGAAAAATTAGTATGAAATGCTAATTTCTTTCAAGTAGTAAATTGATATCATACCTGGAAAATACCACTTCCCATTCACCTCTGCTCTGATCTGCACCTTACTTAACAGTCTGGTCTTCCCTCTGACAACTCTGGCCATAAGTTTTGTTTTTTAAGTGTCATTGAATGTAACAATACTCATCATTCCTGTAGCTGTGGGAACCTCTTTATGTGGCATCAACTCACAAGGTTTGTACAGACCCTAGTCTGATTAAGCTCCTGGTAATGAGCCCAGTGGGATCATATAATGCATATTAAAGGCAGAAGCACATAGGAGAAAGGGGAGAAAGAGGAAAAGGGGCACTACAAGTAGAAAGCAGGAGAGAGAGTATCAGGATCTCAGGTAGGAACCCAGTTGCAGGTCCAGAGGTCAGAAATCCAGGCAGCAAAGGTTCATAAGCAGAATAGGCAGGCCAAGGGTTAGAGCAGATATAGGATATATAAGATATATAAGATATATAGACTCAGGACCCAAATGTTCTCTGCAAATAGCACAGAACAACTGAGCAATGAAGGCTCAGTTGTTCTGGGTTTTAAAGGGTGAAAGTCCACCCGTTGGTTGCTAAAATCAGTATATTCTGGGGAGATTGGAAGCCATTCCTCTATCGTTTAACAGCTGTGTGTATCTCCCTGGCGTCTGTGGTAGCCAGAGAGATGTAACGCTGAGCATGGGGTCCGGCCCTCTTCCTGATTTGTCCATGGAGATGCCGGGAAGATGCTTTGTATTAAGTTCGGGGAGGATGGGTAAGACTTACTCAAAATGGCGGAGCTTCCCATTGCAGCAGCCAGGACCAATAGAGAGACAGGGGAGGGACTATCTTGCCATCTACCACCTCTCTCATTCTTCCAGCCACTCCCCCGAGTGTCTCTCTCTTGACACGCCTCTTCCTTTGCGTTCCTGGCCTGCTTCCGCTCGTCTGGCCTGCCTCATTTTGCATGTTCTGGAGTTTCTAGCTCTGCTCAAAGTAAGAAGAAGGAGGAGGAAGAAATAAGATGTCTGGGACTGATGGGAGTGAGGTGTAATGTGTAATAGCTGGGTATGATGGGCCTGATACGTGATGCCTGGGTGTGATAGGAGTGAGTTGGGATGTGTTGTGGCAGGGTGTGATAGGAGTGGGTTTGGATGTGTGGTGGCAGGGTGTGACAGGTGTGAGTTGTCATGTGTAGTGGCTGGGTATGATAGGAGTGAGTTGTGATGTGTGGTAGCTGTGTGTGATAGGAATGAGTTGGGATGTGTGGTGGCTGGGTGTAATGGGCATTAGATGTGCTGGCTGGGGGTCATAGGAGTGGTGTGTGATTGGAATGAGGTATGATTAGAGTGAGGTGTGGTAGGAGTAATGCGAGTGAGGTGTGGTTGCTAGCTATTTTCATTTATATTTGCCCCAGTAGATTGGTGGCTCAAAAAATATATACATTATGCAGTTTTGTGATACACATTGGGCCCATAGACCACATAAAAACCTCACAAGCAGTATCAGTATTAAAAAGTTACTTTGTTCTTTTTCATTCCTAGCAGTTAATAATTAAAATCTTAGACAATATCCCATGGTGCACACAGCTTTCTTAAAAGGTCTCTGTCACCAAAATACGTCCTTGTTTGTTATAATACATGGCAACCCTGTGTAAATGTTTTATGAAACACACAGAATAATTTAGAAAGGTAATTTTAAAAATCGTCAGCACACAGTCATGCACTTTTAACCATACCATCTAATGACCCTGTCAGGTGTTTAAATGTTACTAAGTATATTACCACAAATCATTATCTTATGGAAAGACAGACTGCCAGCTCTTTCTAGCAGAAGCTGTTCAAAGTTAATTAATTGATCATATTCTTACCTTTAAGTGTCATCATTGATGAATATTTAGTATTTCTCAAGAAATAATAAGGGTGGCCTTTTGTTTCCACCTTTTATGGGAGATGCCACTTTATGGTAATTATAGCGACCTACAATGGCCTTTCAAGTTCTTTCATTTATACTCTGGTGATTCCATAAGAGTCCCATGGCAACTTATTAATGCATCCCTTTTGGGCTATTTTTTTTTTTACTTTAATCTTGCCTTCTCGTCCAATCTGTTGACATTGACAATTATTTATTTACTTCAACTACTCTAGAATAAAACATACATTTCTGTAGCAATAGTAGCAATAGTATAGTGTGTTTAGTGTTTAAAGCAACCACATAAACACACCAGTTTATATGCTTGTGTTAAGGAAAATGAAACCGCTTTTACTTGAACTGATTTATTTATAATCTCCTAGAAAGCTGAAGTTAGTGGTAGGTTTGTAATTTTGCCAGAAATGGGGGGGGTGGGGAGATTCTCTTTAGTACAAGAGTTACATTGTATTAATTATGTTGTTGAAACAGTGCTGATTCCTGCTACTCTCTGCTTTTGGCAGCAAATAAAAATAGTGATTAGGCAAGTTCAGTTTTGTCATTAAATACAATCTCACTTGATTTATATTGTTTTTCCTAGTCCTATTACCCAGCATTTCTTTTGCAGTGCAAATGCAGCTGTAAGATTGTCTATGAATACAGCTTTCAAATGTGCAGATCAGGTTTCCCAAATATAACACAAAATAACTGTGATTAGTGAGCATCTCCAGCTTTTCAAACAAACAAAAGTGAAATAAATACACTTAACATCTTCGCTACTAGTCTGAACCAGAATTACTCCTAGAAAGCAGCCAATGGCTTGAGAGGTAAGGCGATGTTTCTGTATGTACATGCATGCATGTATGTGTGTGTGTGGATGAGTATGATTTGTGTGTCCCTAGGGGTCCAGGATGGCTTTAATCTGACACTGTTAGAAATGAAGGAATCAGGTTGGCAATCTGCACAGTTCTGCCAAAATTGGAATGATCAGGTAGTAAACAAACAGAACATAAGCTAATTTAATATGGCCTATGTAAAGATAATGTTTAGTTAGTATGTATATAACTAGTTAATCCAATGTAGTAAAGGGTCTTAGGCTAACATCCATTTGCTTCTAGAACTTAAGCGCTTTCTACCTTTGAAAATATTCACACATAAATGACATATTTTCCTGCAAGTCCTTCTCAACTCAGCAAATTGCTGAGACGTTGCTTCAAGTTATATGAAATTAATGGGTATGGGGTTTTTTTGCAGGCTATTTAACTTTTTGATTAGGCAGCATTTTAAATGCTTGCCTTGAAGTTTTCTGGCTCACAAAACTTTATAAATTGAGTAGGTATTTCTATATTTGTATGCATCGTTATTTTGAAATAAATGCCGACAAACACAAAAAATGTTCCATAAACACAATGTGCTTCTTTTTTTAGACGTTGCCAATACTGTTCTAAATTTACAATACATATAGCCATCCTTTCTCATTACCTGAAAAGTAACATCATACCTGAAGACACTTTCCTTTTTTATCTACTGATACAGTAGCAGCAGGAGCGATATCAACATCATAGTTGATGTTTTGAGAATCCACCATAGCCATGCTTTAATATAAAAAAGCCTTACATTAACAACTGGTATACCTTGTCGCATACCTGGTTTAATGTACCAGTTTCCAGCCCCAGCCCAAAAATATTTATTTATTTTGAAATAAGATCCAGAGATTTTTGTAATTAAAAGTGCTTCCAGTAATGATTTAAGTGGTGGTTGCAGGGATATAATAGTTGCTAACTCAGCCTTATGGAGTTAGTTGCAAAACTACAGGAGACAGAGGACTTTAAGGAACAGTGTCCTAATGAACCCACCAAGGTTGTGACACAAAATACTGAGGTCCCCCTACAAGTTGTGTTGCGGACGTCACTCTTGTGTATCCTATCGAGGGTTTGAATGTGTTTCTGAATGTGACCTCACATGGCTATGTTAAGACCTTGTCCATCACATCAGCCTTTTCAATTGCATTGTGCTAAAAAAATATGTATAAGAAGTGATCCAGCATAGATCCCTTTGCATTGACTTACTAAATAAAGCCCCTGAATACCCATATTTCTACTAGATTACCCAGTAAATATGAAATAATGCCAATGCTTACTTCTAAATTTATTTATTTTTTTACTTGGCAGATTATTAGAATAATAATTTAACTAACATAATATAAAATTATCAAAATAGTTAGGCATAAGTCCTAGCCCACCACACACTGTTAAAGTTTGATGCATCTACTGGAACTTTTCTTATGGTATTAATGTCCTTGTCCAGTGATCATGTCCTCTAGAGGAAATCTTTACTTCATTTAGATGGCAATAGGTGCTAAACAACTGCTATTTCTAGGTTGAGTTGGTTTAAGTTGCCAGTCACTCAGAACTTCCGTAAGTCAATTTGACTGACACCTTGGCCAGATTTAAATCTGATGACTCCCAAATTATATAATCAAACATTATATACCCCTTGTCTCCCATGCTCTTTGTTCTCTCTTTGGAGCCCTGTTTAGGAGGTGTTAGGGGTAATCCAGATATTACGGGTTTGATGAGCGGTTGTGTCATTGCGGTATGGTCGATTCCAGCGGTATGGTCGATTGTCGAACTTAAAGATTAATTTGTCGAAGTCCGAGATATTAAATATCTCTCTCCCCAGGTGGAAGTAGAGTCTTTGGCTTCCTCGTTTTTGCTTCCTTTCAGGTGGTGTACACAGAGTTTGAGGCATCTTGGTATCTGGTTAACTGATGATGTTACACTCCTCTATCGCTTTAACTTTCCCCCTCCTTGCGGTGATAAGGAAGGATTTCTGGCTTGGGGACCCCTGTATGTTTCGTGGATCGGTAGGGTTAACGCTCTCATTATAAGTGTGCTTCCTCAGGTCTTATACCTGCTCCAGGCTTTACCTATCACAATACCGCGTACCTTTTGTTCCTCGCGACAAGCGATGTTTCTTTCGTTCACTTGGGCACAGAGACTTCCAAGACTGGCGATATCCTTATTGCAAAAGCCTAAGGCTGCGGGGGGTCTTGGTTTGCCATGTATACATACCTACAATCTTGCCTGTCATCAAGTTGTGGGTAAACCTGGAGGCAGATGCTGCTTCTGTTCCGATACAAGTCCTCCCATGACTAGATTTGTGTGTGTGTGAGGCCGGAGGTAACCCTTTTGTTTTAGCTACCCTCCGATTTTACACAATACGTATCCCAGGCATCATCTGACGACGTACCCCTTGCCCCGAACTCCCCTTTGGCACGATCCAGATTTTCTCCAGGCTTGACCAAGGGGGCTTTCCTGTTGATGGGGTCTGAGGAGTCCCTGACGCTGCAGTCTTATATGCTTGGACATAAGATCCGACCTTTCTCTACCCTTTTTAGGAATATAGTCCCAACCGCCTTGCACACACATCAGTTTTTATAATTGAGGATTTACATTGTGTCTATCCCACAAATCTTCTACGAGAGCTCACCCCTTTTGAATTGATGCGAGGGATAGCTTTCTACCACATTGCATTTTTATTTTATATAAGGTTCTTATTCAGGTGGAGGACGACCCCTTGCATACTTTTGTGGGTAACAAGCACTTGATATATCGTTGTCTAAATCAGAGTAGGAAAAGATTTTTCGGTTGACACATGGGTGCTCCATCAGTATTAAGGCCCAGAAGCTTTCCTATAAACCTCTCATGCAGTGGTATCGTACGCTGTCACGACACAACACCATGTTCCCCGACCATCCCGATGTGTGTTGGAGGCATGGGTTGCTGGGGGCATCGGTTCTGCATATTTGATGGGAATGCACCCTTATTGTTCTGTTCTGGAGGGAGCTACATGGTATCCTTCAACATTTTACTGACTCCCCGCCCCCTCAATTGCTTGTTACATCATACCTCCTTATCGGTGGCTGTTTATAAAAGACCAGTGGTCAGGCATTTATTAAATGAGACCAAGGCTCTAATCCCCCTGCATTGGGGTAAGACCTTGCTGCCTTCCTTTAGGGAATGGGCCGCAAGGGTGGAAAATGTGCGGGTTCTTGAGGAGTTGGTGGCCAGAGCTACAGATCACGAAGAAAGACATGGAAGAACATAGTTTTATTGGTCCTGTTACGTGGCTGATCCCTCGACACAGGCCCTTTTAGCTTAAGTACTTCGGGAATGCCATGGCTTCATATTTATGTTTTACCTTGCTGTGACCATATGTGTTTTTTTGTGTAACCTGTGTGGTCCTGCTGCGCCAGGACTTTGATATATGCTGTTTTTTCTTATGTGTTAAATGAAACTAGTCCCTCCCTGCTCCCCCCCTTTTTTTGTGTGTTCCCTGTTTTCTCCCTTTCGTTTTTTTGTTTTACAAACAAAAACAATAAAATAATTTGATTTACAAACATTATATACACAAAAAACAAATCATAGAGCAAAGATAATATAACGTAAATTAAAGATGTAATTTAACTGCCCTAGACACCTTCCTGTCCTGGTTTCATTCAATTCATGGTGTGCGTTTTTTTTTTCATTAAATTGTGCCTCTAGAAGACCACTACTTCCCATCATGTAGACTTTATAATGATATATAATGGAGTGTACATGCATTTATAGAACTCACAAATTTTTTTTGAAATCTGTATAGAAGAAATGATTATATATATGATATCTTTTCATCTAACCTTCTCTTGTCATATTCCTCACAGCATTGTGTGAGGAGATGAATCAACAGGGGAACTTCCAAAACTTGCATAAGAAAACAAAAATCTAGCAGAAAAGGATTTCATATCTCCCAAGGTTCATTTTGCATTCACTACAATGGTTTGCATTTAATGTCCCCTTGGGTAAACTGAGCTTTCATTTATCTGAGTCTCCTTTCACAACCTACACTGTATTGCCTGGGGTTTTCAGCCTATGACATAACTAAAGGCATCATAAAGATCTATACCATCAGTGTCTTTGTTGAGCAATGTCTTGGGAGAGTTGGTCTGCAAGCAGTTATCTCATCAGCGGGATCTTTTTTTCATACTGAATTTTTTTTTCTTGTTTTTACTATTCTTTTAATTAAACCAATAATTCACTGGCTTCACAGTTATCAGATTCATATACTAATAACCTTTCCCTTTTTTCCAGATTCTGCTTCAGTTTTGAGAAAATACATCAAGATACATAAAAATACATGTTTTGTGTACAAACACTGCCCTTCGTCTCACCCCTAACTGATCTAATATTCCTGTCTAAACCATAGCTAGCTCAGCTATTATTTTTTCCATTGCTCATTCCTGCCTTGTATGTGAACAATAATTAAAAGGCTAGCTGGTCACACAAGCTATAAATCGACCTAGGTAAAAATCTTAACTGTGCTTTTTATTAGTTTTATTTTATTAGTTATAATTTTTCATGTACTATGTTGAGAATTAAGAGGCCATAGGGCTAATTAACAAAAGTCCTGCAAGCACATGAGAAGCTAGTGTACACATATGCTTCATTTCCCCTGGTAAAATAATCAACCTAGGATAAAACATTGAGAATGGGGCACTGTACCCTGAAAGGTTTGTGTTATTATGAGCTCAATGTTATGATGTATATATTAACTGCACCACTGATATACATGCATACATAAATGCATAAATTTTATATATATATATATATATACATATATTACACATATATACTTGCATAAATAAATAGTAATGAGCCTAGAGAAGGCATCCAAACAAATTTCAAATGTATTTTTCCCCTTCTTTTTCTACACTGAAGTAATTGCTCAAACTTAATTTCCTGCAAAAAAGCAAGTATATTTTGTGTACAGTGAATTATACGTACACATATGATATGGATTTTGTTGACTGCCATTAAATGGATTATTGTGTTTTCCTTTGTGTTTATGTTAATGTTGAACTGTTTTGTGTGGATGCTGCATGTTTGTCAAAACAGAGAGTCAAGGGAAAAAGACCTGCTAGTGTTTAGCAATAACTAAGTGAACCCATGAGAATTAATGTAAACCTCTTGCAGCTAGAAGACTAGAATTAAAACAAGAGAAAATAATGTATTCTCTTCCTCCTAAAAATTTGTATGCAGTACACTGATTTGTTATTTGCTGTAATGTTATGCAAACATTCACAAACAAGCAAAATGAAGCTTCGGGTTCTCTTAGAAAATATTTTTATTTAGAGCTATTGTGTAGTACGTTAGGACAGATGTAAGACAATCATTTTTTCCTGTAAGTGCTAAATATGGATTTGCTGGAAATCCAAGCAGATTGTTCAACATTTAAAAAACATATGTTGCATTCGTAGCTAAACTGCTGCAAAGAACATTGTAAATAATATTAGCAATACAAGCATAAAGCTCTCACCTAATGTGTAGAGCTTTGAGCTAAATGTAAATTTCAGGTGTTATTGATCAAAAAGAAAATCTGCTAGAATTAAGTTCATTTTCATTGTCACTGTTTAATATATATATATATATATATATACAGTATCTCCCAAAATTAGTACACCCCTCACATTTTTGTAAACATTTTATTATATCTTTTCATGTGACAACACTGAAGAAATGACACTCTGCTACAATGTACAGCCTGTATAACAGTGTCAATTTGCTCTGTGTGGCATCCTCAAACGCAAGGTCTCTAACATCCACCACCTCCGTGATGTTGTCATGGAGGAGTGGAAGAGGACTCCAATGGCAACCCGTGAAGCTCTGGTGAACTCCATGCCCAAGAGGGTTAAGTGCTGGAAAATAATGGTGGCCACACAAAATATTGACACTTTGGGCCCAATTTGGACATTTCCACTTAGGTGTGTATTCACGTTTGTTGCAAAGGTTTAGACATTAACCCCTTAATGACAAAGCCTGTATATGTACGGGCTCAAAATGCATTGTTTTCAATGGGTTTAGGGACCGCCCATTGTCCTTATGGGGTTAATGGCTGTGTGTTGGGTTATTTACTTTACATTGTAGCAGTGTTGTCACGTGAAAAGATATAATAAAATAGTTACAAAAATGTGAGGGATGTACTCACTTTTGTGAGATACTGTATATATACATAATATATATATATATATATATTTTATATATATATATAATATATATATTAAATAAATAAAGGATCAGGATAGCATATCAATAGATTGATAAAACATTTGTCTTGAAAAATTTGGATAAGGGGGATTGATAAAAGGTAATAAAAGCACTCGAAAATGCATTAATAGCATATGACAAAGATAGCTATAGATAAGAGAAAAGTATTAATCACTTTGAACCCCTTAACGCCCATTGATCACTTTCTAAGCTTGTTTTAATGAAATGACGTGCCAGGCACGTCATTGGTCATTAAGTGACCGTTTTTGCGAGACGTGTCTGACACGTTGTTTCATTAAAACAAGCTTAGAAAGTGATCAACGATCACTTTCTTTGCTTAAATGGTGTTCCTGTAATGCCACGATGTCAAGGCATTCAACAACAGCGAGATAGGTACCATGTCTGGCCCCCCCACCGGGCTTCAACATCCGCCATACACTGGCGGCGGCCACCCCTTTTAAAAGAGTTTTAAACTTCAATGGTGTTGAATGGTATTTCACATCTCTCTTCTGAAACCTTGGAACAAGAATCCTTTTCTGGACAGGGATTGTGAACCTCCTGCTCCTGTTGTCATTGATGATACTAAGGAGTACGAGATAGCCCAGATACTGGATTCCATAAGGGAAAGATGACGTCTGCAATACCTCATTCAATGGAAAGAATACGAGGACAATGAGAATTCTTGAGAAGATGCCCAAGAGATACTTGCCTATGAGTTAGTGGAAGCCCGGAGGTCTCTCCTTAGGGGAGGGGGCTGTCACAGTCCACAGCGCAGCCATTCACCGGATTACCCGCGGTTAGCCTCCTCTGCTGCTTTCTTTCCCTGTCCCCCATGAGTGTTGTGGTCCTTGCCACACCAGGTCCAAGCAGGGCCCGCATCTGGCGGGTGCTTGTGGCATACCTCCTCCGCTACTGTCCCTCCAGGAGGAGGGATTTGCCGTCTGTGTATGCCATGCCCCCTTTTTCTCCCATACCCCTGTGGAGGCGATGGAACATGCACTGTAGATCGTCATAGTTGGGGGCGGGGCTTAGAGGTGTGACAAATTCAAAAGCCGAGCTTTCTACACTGCTGTGTTTCTAGTGATATAGCTTTCTACGCTGCTGTGTTTCTAGCTGATATTGGCCTGATCCTGACTACGCTGATTTCTCCTCTCCTGACCGGGCTTGTCTGACCATTCTATTTCAATTACCGTTGCTGATTTATGCCTGATCCTGACTACGCTGATTTCTCCTCTCCTGACCCGGCTGTTATCACTATCCCTTCATACTGGGTTCCTCATCTGATCCAAACGTTATACATAGGCCCAGTAAAATGACCTTTTAAAATTCCAAGTTTGAAAACTGAAATGTGCATATTCCAGTTTTGACTTCACAATGTCTGAGAAACATAACTTATCCATGCATGTGGGGTATTGCTGTACTTGGGGGGAGTTACTGAACACATATCATGACCTATTTTGTTCTTTCACATATCCACTCAGAAAAAGAAAACATGGTGAAACTGCAAAGTGGATGTGCTGGTGTGGAATCAGCATGGACAATGGACTTTTATTTTTAAGTAGGTACCCAAGTGATGCATACTGACCATCATTGCTTGTTTGGGAATGAGTGTTTTTGGCGCCTCTCTCTCCTCTGCTCCCAGCCACAGTGCACTTTGTACACACGCCTCTGAGCAGCTCTGAGAACAATATTCTTTCATATATGCTCCATATTTGTAAAAAATGCTCTTACTGAAAGTATTTACTAATAAAATAGAGATAGTTCCTAATTCAAATAATAAGATGTTGACACAAAAGATTCTTCCTCTGAAACACAGAATGAATATGATATCAAACCTTTTTTAAGTTTTAAAGAAATTCTGTAAAAAGAAACTATTAAACAAAACAAAATTGTGGTACTTAGAAAGGGACCTAAGGAAATGAAACTGGTTGATATTTAGGTAAATTACTTTAATCTCTTAAGAAAACTAATTTTACCATTGTAATAAAAATATATATAGGGCCAATACAAACTTCGTATCAGGAACAATATATATATATATGTATGTGTCAAAAATAGGCAGAGTCACTTAGATGCAAACAAAGGTAAAACATTTAATACAAACAAAAATGGAAGAAGAATATAAAAAGTAGATACCAAAAATAATACAAAATAAGTCATACAAAACCTTGGAGAGGAATTTAGTTCATGGCATCTGTCCTATGCCTTCCTGAGGATGGAGGGAGTGTTCGGGACGTGAAGAGTCTGTGGATGGCAACTACATCTTCCCTCAACCTCTCTTCCCATGTGTCTCTCATGTCTTACAAATGCCTTGCTTATATGCGGTTTGGATAATGATTTCAGTCTATTGGTCTTCACCTGATTGGGTGTTCAAACATGCTTACTAAGGTCTTTACACGTCTAAACCCTATTTTAGGTGGTCACTGTACGCATATTGTAATGCCCTTTTACAGTCACAATGATACCATGTATTAACAAGTTACTATCCTATCTATAGAATGCCTGTTCAGCAAATCCTTCATTCCATAATTAAGGTCAGGGAAACCCTTTTCCCTATCATTGAAGCCTATTAATATATCTTAATGATCATCTATTTATGACCAATGGTTACATATCTTTGACTATTGCCTATACCAATAATTACAAATGGTCCTTTTATATTATTGGGGTTAGACGAGATGTTAAATCTTTTACAATCATAAAATGTTTTTTTAAAAGTACTGCATCCAATGCTATGTAGTTTAAATAACTATACATTTTCAGTTCTTTGTACATTGTTTCAAATAAATCCATGGTTGGTTACCTTTCCTCCTTTACAAAATGAGATGTTTCTAATTACTTTTCTTCATCTTGCTTTAATGACAGCTCGTTTTATCTCTTGCTTTTAAGATAATTGAGGGTGGTTCCCCTCAAAGATTTCCCCCCCAGTAAATATGATACAGCAATTTTATACATATGCTGAATTCAATTTAGTCAGTTAGATGAAAATGTACAGTACAGTATAAGCAACATTAGAGTCGGAAAATCAGAACAGTGACATGTAACCTGAACTTAAGTGGGATAATATCCTCAATAATATTTAAATCTATTCAGGATGTCATCGCAAAGTTCAACAATTTGATTTACTTTAGAACTAAACTATATCCGTTATTACAACAATGTTGCCAAATCTAATAGATGCCCAGTTATCATAAAGCAGAGCCATAGCTAGCTCCTTTTTCACCTGAGGTAAGAATGGGAAATTGTGCCCCCCGGCTATTATTTTTTACACACACCTGTCCATAAACACACATATACACATACACATTGCCTTTACAAACACACCCGTCCATTAACACGCATATACACGTACACTGCCCTTACACGACTGCCTTTACACACATATACACACACCAGCTTACAAACATACAAATACCTAAAATGCCCTTACACACACACACTGCCAATACACACAAACACTTACATATATACACATACACACACCTGTACATAAACACACATGCACACTGCCTTTACGCACACCTGCACATTAACACGCATATACGCATACACTGCCCTTACACACGACTACCCATAAACACGCATATACACATACACTGCCCTCAGGGCCGGCCCTACAATGGGGCTACACTTTAGAAGGGGCGGCACTTTGCCGCCCCAAGCGTTTTTTATTTTGAAGCGGAATAGAGAGAGAGAGGGGCGCCGAGTGGTTTTCGCTTACCCGCTCGCGCGCCCTCTCTCTCTCTCCTCTGCGGCAAGTCTCCCTGTTCGGTCTTGGTGCCGGCTTGTAATGCTGAGCACCGGAAGTGGCGTCAATTTCCGGCGCTCAGCATTACAAGCCGGCACCGTGGCAGAGCAGGGAGACTCGCCGCAGGACTCTTTAAAGGTAAGTAACGGGGGGGGGCATCGGCGAAGTTTAAAATGCCGCCCCCCCCCGCCGGCGACAGTTGCACACCATGATCCAGTGCAAAAAAAGCTAGGTAAATAAAGAATTTATTCCGGGACCCAGCCCTTTATGTACATCATTTGCCAGCGCGTAATGATTAGGGAGAACGGAAGCCGAGGTCTGAATTGACAGCTCCCTAATTTTGGGCTGGTTAGAGGGGGATTGTGCTCTCCCAAACCAGCCCTGCTCATCGGACACCTCCACCCCAGACCAGTGCTGATGCTGTTTTTTAGAAGGGTTTGTGGTGAATCACATTGCTGGCAGCACCACTTTAGCCCCTCCCATCCAAAGGAGCGTTATTGTAATTGTTATCAATACAATATTATTACATTTAAAGCTTATTTGTGTCAGCATCTTTCCTTTTATATTCCTGATTTGTCCTGGTATGATTTACTTTTCTATCCATCACTTTCTGCTTTGCAACATGGAGAAATTCATGAGTAAACCACAAAGAAAGCATTCTTAGAGATGAACCACGACCACTACAGTACCATCTGTGCCATAATCTTGGGGCAAACCAACTACTCAAAAGAGAGGTGAATCTGACCAAGTCCTTACCACTCTCAAATCTCAAACACAAGCCATAGTGAAATGGCTCAAGAAGCTTTAACCCCTTAATGGGCGGTCCCTAAACCCATTGATAATAATGCATTTTGAGCCCGTACATGTACGGGCTTTGTCATTAAGGGGTTAAGATCATTTGCCCTGTTTTCGACTCTAGACTCATGGAAATGAAAGCAACCATCCATTCAGCCACAACAAATTCTACCAGTATAACTGAATTGGAGCAACATCAGGGAGACCTTGAGGACATGTGCAGAAGGACCTTGCGAGACAAGTCTCAACTGTTCATACACTGCTTGAAAAAGTGGATGATTTAGAATATAGTAGCAGGACAAACAATTTACAGCTTTGATACTTTGATACCCAGAAAGCATTAAGCCTCAAAATCTACTTAAAACCATTGAGCAATGGCTCTCAACTGCTTTGGGACTAAAGTTGTCCACTGGCCACCCAGTACAGATCGAGAGATGGACCGAGATGCTGCAACATTTTCAGGATTAAAGCAGGATTCTTTTAGCCTATAAATCCAAGTTTAAGCTATGGTAAAACAAATCTTCTCTTTCAGGATTACTCCTTGTAAAGTCGCTATTAAAAAGAATGAGTTTTCTCCAGTGTGTAAAATCCTACATAAAATGTGTGTACAATCTACATTGCTTTACCAGGCCAAGCTGAGAATGCAACATGACAAAAAAGTCTACACCTTTGACTCCCATTAATTAGCACTGGAGAACGTTGAAGAAATCAAAGGAATGGATATTGAACATCAATCTCCGACTTTTAGATGCCATGGACAGAGCTGAGTGTCTATTTTTTCTTTGCCCATCATGAATTTTTTGTTGTTATGTTATGCACTTTACAATGCCCTATGTTGGTTTCCCATCAAACTACTTAAAATAGAAATACACACTTCCCCATACAATGATAATGTCACCTTTAGTATTTAAAATGTATTTTTTGTTGTCCTGCATGCTAAACAGAAACCACAAAAAAACAACTGTTTCCTCCCTCTAAAGTTCACTTTGATTTACGCTTGTCTTCCAAATAATTTTTAACCATGTTATCTTTTAATTTTGGTGCTTCTTTGAATATTATTATTGGTCGTTGTCTTAAAATCTCCTGTAAATCTAGATTTAATTTTTACACCATTATAATTAATAATCAAGGGGATATCTCTAGTCATGTGATTATGTTAGTTTTTTCCCTTTTTATGATATAATATATACTGCTGTTTCTTTTAAACCATCTATTTCATCATTGTATCTAAAATTATGTAATATGTATGCAGAGAGACTATGAGAATGTATTATGAAACAAAACAAGAACAATGTTGACTTGCAACAAAATGTCCTTGAACATTCCTAGAACATTTTCAGGCTAGTGCTAGATCTCAAGGCTGCAAGGGCAAGAGGGACAACTGTCTCTGGAACCACAAGGTAAAGGATGTGCTTAAGCGGTCCAGTTGCAATGCCTATGCACCTTATGTGACATTAATGTGGGGCAAGAACTGTGTCACAGCTGTCTTACTGGTTGACCCCTTAACACAACACTGCCACTGTATGATGTGACATAGCTGGATACATTAGCACCTATACATAAGACTATATCTATGTATTTATATTTAAGACTATTTACACCTTTAAAAGACTATTATAGCTTTGACTTTATTGTTACAATGCTTTCCTCTGGTATCTGGTTCCAGAGTTTTTAGACCCTGCTGATTTTCTGACTTTTGGATTTCTGCTCCTGTCTGTGATTTTTATTTGGCTTGTTTACTTTTATTCATTTGCTGTCTGCCCTTTGACACTGGATTATTAGACACCTTAGGCTTGATTCAATAATCTGACTAAACCTCACAGAACGGTAATATGTTGAAAAGAAAAAGTGATGTTTATTAATATTATGGATATGGTGTTTGTGATGTGTGCAAAGGTGTATTAGGTGTTATTTACAGTGCAAGATTCTCCTCCTATGCCCACTGTCAAATATCCCCGTTGTCAATCCTCTCTCCTTCTTTCTTTCTCTCTCTCTATATATATCTCTGAATATTCTCCACTCCTTAGTCCTGTCTTGCAGCTCAACAAACATACATACATGGATTTGCAGGAAATGATATGGGTTATGTGGAAAGGTTGTTGCAAGCCTCCCATTGTGGTGTGCATAGGTGATGCAGTTGTTTTCTGCTTATGTGCATTTTGGGTAGACATTGGGCACAGACGGCTGGGTGCAAAAACATTTTGGGTAAAATTGCTAACTCTTTCCATTAACACACATAACAGCTCTAACCACACCCATTTTTACTCCACCTCTTTGAGCCCCCCGACTTCACCACGTGACATGTCACTCACTTCCCACAGTGCCAACTTTACATTCACAGGACTTGCCCAGCACTCAAGTTACACAGATAGGACATGCCCCAACACTCAGATTTCACACATGGGACTTGCCCCAGCACCCAGATTGCATTCACGGGACTTGCTCAGCACCCATATCGCACTAATAGGACTTTCTGCAGCACCCCGATTGCATTCACAGGATGTGCCCGGCACCTGAGGTGCATCCAAACCACTCACCTAGCACCCAGGTTGCACTCAAAGGACTTGCCCCAGCCTACCTCTCATTTCTCACTATCTATCCTCCCTTCTCCCTTTATACCCATATCCTGTTCCTGTATCGCTTCTTTACTGCGTGCCCCTGGTAATTTGTGCCCTGAACCGTGCCTGTATACCGTTTATGAGATTGTCGCCACCTGCCGTGACCCATGCCTGTATACCGTTTACGAGATTGTTGCCGCCTCCCCTGACGCGTGTTATTCTTCTCAGCCTACCTATTGTTCCTGCTTTGAGTATCCATTACCTAAACCTGCTACGTTGACAGTCCCGTTGCTCAGTCACAATGTGCTCGGCTTCACTGCTGAGACATGACATCATTTTCCGGGGCTCCCTATGAAACGCTGCACCTCCACCATCACAGCAGCAGTCATGAGGATGGCCACAAGGCATGCCTGGTTGCCACAATCCCCTACTCTCCACATAAATCTAACCTGGATGATGGAGAGTACTTACACCACCCTGCAACCTATGGCTAGATGAGGATTCACCAAAGTAGTAGGTAGCTCAAGCGGGCAATGGACCAGCCACAGTACAGCCCTTGTGGGATGTTCAACACCACACAAGGCCCATTGACCCTGACCTATTCCTCCCCTTCTACTCAAGGGGGTATTGATATTATGGGGCCCTCTGAACTTTTCTATTCACATTATTTACCTATTATGTCTCAACTGCAGACACAGCTACACCACCAACTAGAGCAGCAGCTACCTGTTCACCAGCCACTTCACCACCGTAGCTGTAATACCAGCCACCTATGCAGCAGCCACCGATATAGATACACCACCAGCCACCTCTGTAACAGCCACAGCTATAGATACATCTCCAGCCATCTGCAACAGCCACTTATGCAGCTTCCACCTCTATAACTATACCATCAGTAACAGAGTAATACACCATGTCACATAATGTCTTCTTCCTCTACTCTTCCAAGTAGCCTTGAAAGGAAATACAGCACATCCACATTCAACGAGTGTGTCAAGGTAGGAGCATTAGTACCTCCATAGTATGAATTGTAACCTGGTAGTTCTGAAATAAGTGATACACAACTGAAAGAGCAGAAAAATCATTAGATGTTGACTTGTCAGAATGAGTACTGGTGTTACATAACAAGCAGTACAGCATGCTTTGTAATGTTGCTCATCTGCAAGGTCAGATTTCCCAATGTCAATGAAGCTTTGCTGTTGTTCCCTTCTGTGTTGCCTTGGCAGCTTTATTAGAACCATTGTGGTAATCTTGTTGTGATGTTCAGGTACAGATGGCGGGTATTTTGTTGTGATTGGTGGATAATTGTGCTCAGGGATATGATGTTATAAGATACAGGAAACAATGCATGTGCATGTTGTTAAATAGGGGGTGATATGTATGTGAGAACAGGCGGTGGGGCATTTGACAGTCTTGATTAGACTTGTAAATAGGGTGTGAGTACAATGTTTAAGTAGTGCAGGACTAGTGATGTGGCTAATATAATGTGTCAATATTAAAAGTGTTAAACATCTTTGGTAAGGTTTATTTTTGCTTAACTGTGCATGTGCAGTTTGTTTAATTGGTGCTTGTATGGTGTCTACATGTAAATTTCACCAGGTTTAGTAGAGGTTAGATGAAATGGTCTGAAATTTATGGGCAAAATGTATCCCTTTTTACTTTAATAACAGGGGTTTCACGTTGCAGAATGTTGAGTCGTTCTAAGAGATTTAGACAGGTTGTTAAATTGCTAACTGTGTTTTTGTTACACTGTTAAGGCCAATTAGAGTTTAGCCAAGTCACTGAATCAAGACCAATATGCCTATAAATGTATAAATGAGCATCATACTCACTCCCTCAAATAACTTTCATTCAAACCCTCCTGTGGTTTGGTAAACCTATTAAACCATCCATGTGGGTATCAGCCTTGCACCTGGGAGGTGAATAAACCATCACATATGGTAAATTGTTTTTTCCTGCTAGTTACAGAATTAGCTTTAATTATTACTGCCCAAACACCTTACAGATTTGGGAAATTTAACAAGCACATGGGACTGCTGGCCCTAGCTGTGAATATATTATTTTAATAAATTACACAATTAGACATTTTTATTAGTATGGCAGGCAAGCATAAACGCAATACTAGATTATGCCTTCAAAAGTGATAAATTAAAACTTAAAGGAATGCGTTAGTAAAGTTGAAATTCATCTTCTGCTATGTGGGCCATTTCAAATAATATGACATTGCATTTATTCGGTAGTTGTCACTTTTATCGCCTTTAGAGAACCAACATTTATTTCTGAAAATTGCCAACAGTTTGTCAACCAGTGCAATTATGTTGAATATATTAAATACGTTTTACCTATAGAGATCTGTGGGAAATGTAGCAGATAATCCCCCAAATGTTGTAGGCAGCAAGTTAAAGTAGGTGCTTTCTGTATACATAGAAGGCTGTTTTTAATACATATTGCTTATTTTATCTTGGAAACACTTGTATGTGGTTACCACTGGCATAACAGAGGCTCCTGCAGCCCTCGTAGTGGAGATCCCCCTAACACCAGTGTCACCAAACCCATCCCCTCAGGCTGGGCATACCATAATGAGCTATAAAGCAAGACTTAAACCAGCCTGGACTCTGTTGTCTGGTTGGTGTAGATAATTAAATGGAGGGATTTTCCATCACCTTTACCCCACCATAACGTTTGTTATGTGTGATTTCCCTACTGCTCCAAGCCTCAAACAATTAGTCAGTATCACAAGATGAGTGCAATAACGGAAGAAAAAGCTTTCCATGAGCAGTGATCTGGCTTCTTGAATTCGGACTCAGGCTTTGTTTAAAGTCTGTCTAGTACAGTTGGCATTTGCTCCAATGCGTCCATGTATAAAGTGGATTTAGAAGCAAAAGGTGACTCTTGGAGCAAGAAAACCTTGCAGTTGTGGCAGCACTACGAGATTACTGTGGAAAAACAAGTCTTCTGGTTTGTCTGGTTGGTGTCGACTAGTGTTCAAACATGCCTCTGCAACATCACCAGTGATCAGTCACTGTCAATGTATGTTGTGGGACATAACAATATTAACAAGGCAGATACAAGTCATGTTGGACAAGATTGGTTTTGGAAAAGGTGGGACATAGGTAGTTACTTTGTGTGTACACATCATGTTACAATGGTTGTATATATATATATATATATATATATATATATTCATTTATAGAAGTTGGCTTAATTTGGATCTTAGCATAATATTTTGTTTTGTTTTAAGGATGTGCTCCTATAATAGCCAAAAAAAATTTATATTCCTAAATTAAGGAAAGCAACATATTGCTTCTCCATCATTAATGAGTCGCATCTATCCTTGTGTACGTTTACTCATCTATTGCCTTTGCTGTATTCCTTATTTTCCAAGTGCTTGCATGCTGTATACATTTGGGAACTACAAGTTTATGTCTCCATCTTTTTATTGACGAATACCATCAATGGGGAGCCCAAGTTTGGCAACTGTGGCACTAGATCATATTTAATTTAAGCTATTTATGATTCACAATTTTTAAGCATGTTTGTCTACACTCTCTTTTTAGCAAGTGCAAATTTCATAGCATATCAATACAGATGACTTTGTTTGCTTTAATTTCTCTTCTGGAACTGTCAATCACTACATACAATTACTGTTTTTGCTCGATTATAAGACAAGGTTTTTTCCAGAGCAAATGCTCTGAAAAATACCCCTCGTCTTATAATCGGGGTCGTCTTATAATCAGACCTCAAATAGGTCTGAATATGAGACTAAGATCCAGATCCCCCGCAGTGATGCAGGGGACCTGGATCCTCCTGTATTTTGCACCCCCCCAACTTACCGGTGCTTCTGAGTCCCCGGTGCTTAGTCCGGGCAGAGCTCTAGGGGTATAAGGCAATTCAGGAGGCAGAGTGGCACATAGGGGGTCAAAAGGCATGTCATGGGGCACAGTGGCATATAGAGGGTTAAAAGGCGTATCATGGGAACAGTGGCATTTAGAGGTGTTAAAAGGCATATCATGGGGCACAGTGGCATATATGAGGTATAAAGCATTTCTGGGGCAGAGTGGCAAGCCTGGGGGCAGATGTGCATAACTGGGGGGCCGGTTTGAAAAAAAGGAAATAAAAACAAAATATTTTTCTCAATCATAGCTTTTATTAACAAACAATTGTTCACATAGTTTACATGAATTAACATTTACTGGTAAAACTTTTTTCCTATAGGGTCATCTTACATTCAGGCTTTTTCTTTTTTTCCCTAAATTAATATTCAGATTTTGGGGGGTCGTCCTTTAATCAGAGTCTTCTTATAATTGAGCAAATACGGTAATATACCATGTCCAGAGGCAGATTGTGATTACGGCTATATGTTCTCAACTGCACATATAGTAATATGCTTCCGATCTAACTGTTTTATAGGCTTCCATTTTTCAAATTTCAATCTCTCTCCACCTAATGTATCGGTTCGTCTTAGTCTGTCAATTCTAGTCTTGTCATACCCTTGAATATATGTATTGTAAGAAGGGCTGCATAAATTGTTGGTGCTATTTAAATAAAAAATATTATAAGTTAAAATAATTAATTAATAATAATAATCAGAGAGGCGCATTTTTTGTTCTTATAACACTTATTCTGTTTTTAATAATATTAGTTTATATTTTCATAATCTCCTCCACCCTGCCTTTCAATGATGCTCTTACGTTACTATTGCTATGTAACCAGAGTAAACATCATTTGCACTAAATCTACTTTTTTAAAACATATTGTTGTCTTTTTGGAACAGTTACATATAACAACATATGTTCAACATATGTTCTTTCCTATTTGTCATATAAAAGATTCAAAATGTAAAATATTTAATGTGTTTATTTTTAAAATATTTTAAAATAAATGTAATTTAAGCAAGAATAATTGCATGAAAGTTGCCAGTTGTAAACTTGCATGATTAGGACAAATTCATGAAATTCAACTTACCGAACATTTGCAAAAAAAAATCACACTTAATTTGCATACATTGTAGTAGTATTAGCCTTGCATACAAGTACCAATATCATTTTAGACATTTTTTCATTTTGTTTTTGACACATTATTTTTTGGACGGTGAATTCCATTTCTGGTCCTTTTGGGTGAGGCCCACAGAACCTCTTTCTTTCCTCATCTTTGCTGTTTTGCTTAAGATTTTTACATATTACAATAAGTTTAGTTTTAGAAATTTCAGTGGGTTTTGTATAAAATAGAATAAGCCCTGAAAGGATGAAATTCCAGGAAGGGTACCATGACTGCGGAAGGATGCGGCACACCAGGATGTCTCTAGGGGTTAACTTGGGATGGGGTCAAGTCTAGGTCAGTAGGTGGTAGCATTGCAATTGGTAGGATTAGGTCAGTCTCCCTCTCTACCCACAATTATAAATTCCCTCTCTCAAGCTCTCTCTCAGTTATTCCATCTCACACTCTCTCACAACCTCAGTCACACTCTCTCATGCTCTTTCTCAATGTTATGCTACCTTCCCTGTCATGCCTCAGTGTATTTTTTCCTGCAGTTCTGCTTGTTCTCTTGCCTCTTCTTCTGTCAACTTTGTCCGCTTCTCCCTGTGTCTTCTTTCTTTGACCTCATGACTGTGAACCTGGCCTCTCGGTGCACTCTCTACAAAAGGAGAGACCAGAAGTCTATTTAGTTTTCCTTAAAGTTGTTCCCCTTTAAATGTAGGTGGTGTTAGGCCGTGAGTTTTTGTCATCCTTTGGCCCTGGGGCAAATGCTTCCAGACTGCCCCCATTATCTATTGAGTTCCAAGCAAAACTTCCAAACCACTTATCATGTATTAATCATTATAAGTAAAGCCTCTGAAATAAATACTGAAGTTTTTGAATGTCAATAGAGCAAAAACATATTTTGTATGAACGTGAATTCAAAGCACGTCAAAAGACTAGGATACACTTCCTGGCTACTCAGTTTCATTAAAATGTGACTTCCACAAGAACATTTTCCCCACACTGCTGCATCCACAATTACCTGGTGAGAATAAGACACCAAATTTACATTATAATAACATTCTAATTGTCATACAGTATGCCAGCTGGAAAATAAAATAATTGAAATAATTGCCATATCCATTTACATATATATTTACTTGGAAGAATAACATATCTAGCATTTTGTATTGTATTATAATTACTGTTTGTACTTCTACTGCAGGACAATTTACTTCCCATATCATCTTTATTGGACCAAGCAAGCTTCTGCTACATCAAGAGTTAGTTATATCCTTAGGGTTCACTTACATAAGGGAGAATTTCCTCTCTTCACTATTTATTATGAATGGCCAACACTGACAAGTTTTTTTCCAGCAAGAAGGGCTGAGGTGGCCCTGCATAATGTATAGTTGAATGGGTGAAGAGACTATATATTACGAAGGGCCATCCAATCTCAGTCCTACAGTAGTATGATTAGCCTTTCATAACAGTGAAGAGGACAAGTCTATTCAGTAAATTGTGCTAGCGAGTTGCTAAAAAATGAGTTTGTAGAAGCAGACAAAAGACCATCTTACAAAAGCCATTTAGAGTAGTATACCCCCAGAGTTTTTTTGAATTCCCCCCCATCACACTGTTCACAGGATGGGGGAACCCCTATTTCTTTTTATATTTTTTTAAAAAAATATTTATTATAGTAGGGGTTATTTTGCAAGTTTCAGATGAAGACATGCAAGTTCACATTGAATGTTTGACATAATATTTGTGTAGGAAAAATGTTAGTTACATGAGACCTTGTCACTGCTTATTGGCTATTCTATACCTTAAAGCAATAACAGCTTTTAAGCTTTGCATCGCACGTTCTGGTTTACATGCACAAAAACCACAGTCTCCTAAACACTTCTAAAGTCTCCAATGCAGCTTGAGGCATGGAAAACAATCACAAGAACGTGCCATCCTTAATGCAGAATCGTTGCATTACTTATCCATCACTTCTATTTCAATTTTGATTAAGAAATGAAAACATGGAAATGAGGTATCTATCATTTCTTTTGACATGAACTGGAGGTGATATCTTGGTTAAATGTCACAACACATAACAGAATGAGAAAGACTTATATGGAGTACATTTCTTCCTCTTATACTTTGATGAAACATTGTGTAAGTTTTAATCTTTTTGGTTCTTGTTGGACTCCTAAATTGCATTGATTGTGTAAACGAGACATAGTTTTAATGCATGAATATCATTTATATAACAAGTGGTCTGTTGATTTGACTTTATCTCAATGTAAAATTCTGATCTGACACATTCAAAGTACTCCAACATTTACAGTTTTGCATTCCAATCTGCAGTGAGGGCACAATCTGCAGTGAGGGCAATGTGTCAGAGGCAGAACCATTAAATCCTCTTAGTACCAACTCTGCAATGTTGGCATCTGGCATTGGTCAGTATCTGGTCTCAGGTCATTACATCCAATAATTTTAATTGGCATTGGAGAATTAAATGCCCAATCTAGCTAAAGATTTTCTTTGAACATTAATCTACTTTAAAGTTAGTATACATGGATCATTCCAGCTTTTAAAGCTTTTCTGCATTAAAATAATAATAAAAAAAAAACCACAGAAAAAACAACATCCTGAACTAGCTCCGGTGATCTGTAGCCATGTGGAGGACCAAGTGTAATGAGCTCTTTGCTTGACGCTCCCAGAAATGAAGCAGAAAGTAATCTTGCGTGTAGTCTGGCATCTCAACAGGAAGCTTATTAGTGTCTTTGCCGAGTCACATCATATAGAAATGTGAAAATAAGAGACAGGAAAGACCCGATAACTAGAATGCCATGTTTGTAATTATCAGACGTATCCTGGAGCGTATAACACAATACGGTCTATGAAATGCTCTATGGGGGTAGTGTGCAGAAGCTAGCAAACTTGCCATGGCGTTGACCCTCTTTTGTGACACTCTTTAGACTTAATAATAACAGCTGGTCAGTGAATTGTTAGTCAGAAATTTAACAAGCATGAAACAGCAAGATGCATCTGCCAATAAATTTGAAAGGAAGAAAGATGCACACAAATTCATTTTTTTTTGAAATGGCAGTCAGAGGACTGTTAAATTGTTCACTCAAGTGATATTAACAGTTACTGGGTGCAGTGAATTAGTGTAAAAACAGCTCTGTTTTATGGGAAGCCTATATAACAATCTTTTTCTACACTTTGACAAAATGGCGTAAAACAAAACAAAGGCACAACACAGGATTAGTGCAATTGGCAGTTATATGTAATATGCACATTTATTTTTTTGACCAGGGCACATACAAACCAGTGGAGTTACACAAAATACATCTATGAGCATTACAACAGGTGCTCGCTTAGCAAGGGCACACTTCAGGTCCCACCCCACCCCCTCCAAGAGCACAAGAGAGGGCGAGGTCTTGAGAGGGCCGGTAGACAATACAGGAGCTGATGAGGACAATACAGAGTTTATTGTAATGTGATCTGATGGAAGGAAGATAATGTGGGAGCTGATGTTGTTTATATAGTAGACGGAGACATGATATAAAAGTTGGAGCATGTGACATGGTGAAAGGAAAGAAAATATGAAGGCTGTTGTGGATTGGGCCTACACATCCGTGGAGCAGCAGATCGGATTAGAGTGTGTGTATTAGGAAAAAGTGTGCGTGTTGGAATCTTAAGGTGTTAGTGTGAGTGAGCATGTTAGTATGTTTTAAACTTTGTGTAAGTGTGTGTATGCTACCTGTTGGGGAGAGGTGGGCAGCAAAGAAATCCTGCACCCAGGTGCCAGATAACCCTAGGCTCACCCCTATGTCTCACTAAAGGTGATACACCTGCATGATTTTTCGCATGGTTGCATGCTCTGGAAAAGCCACAGTGAAGCCAGGTCCCTGATTACTTTTTAGTAGGGGGGTGTTAGATGACCCTTTGACTCCCACATCATCTTTAATAGATAGAAGGAGGTTCATATGAAGAAGACGAAAAGGATTGGGGACCCTGTGTTACTTTGTGACCTTACAATAGCGCAGTACCAGCACCCTTTCTTCAAGAGACAATGTAAGACACAATGCCTAAGGGTTTTAGATTAGATTACATTAATATGGTGGTTTGCACAGTGCTTGTGTGGTTGATTCATACGTATGTCACTCAGTCATAATTGTGGGTATTATGTAATGAGTTTAAACTTGACTCAGTGGAAGGGGTTCATAATAAACAAATCTGAACATAATAAAAAACAAAATCCCGGCGCAGCGGTAGAAAAATGTTTTTTTACTGTGGTCCAGTGAAACTCCACCAGGGTATTGAATAAGCATATGGTTCTCTAGGCATTATATCCATGTTAATAGGGCATTATTTGTTCCTGAATGACAAGGTCATGAGTTGAGAGTAATAAGTGAACCATAGGAAGCAGAATTATGGCATTGATTCCATGCTGGAGAAAACATCTTGCAGGTGGAATTGTTCTGTATTAAAGGAGCAAGAAAATAGATATAACAAAGCAGAGAGGTATATTTGTTGCATGTGGAAAATGTGCTCAACAGTGAATTTTAGAAGATTCTGGGGTCCCATATAGCCTTATTGTTCCCCTGAATAAAACATTAACAATGGTGTATTGCAAAGAATGGTACAGAACAGAATGACACACACTGGTGCTCATCATTCAGCGTTATTGTCAGCTATGTATGTATGACCTTCAATAAACACTAAAAAGCCTTCAGTGATAATCTCTTGGAACCAACCTCTGTTTTCTAGAAGATTATTATTTGATGAAATGTGAACATGTGATCTCATAAATAAAACCTATTACGCTCCTTGCATGTTCCAAAACCCAGGAATTTAATTAACCTCTTTCTCGCCAACCATGTCAGATAATAAATCTTTTTTGTATGATTCTTTTATTATTTTTTATATAGTGTGCGCATAATATTATTTCTTGTCCATTTTAATGTTATTGTTAATTGTTATATCCTGTCTACCCTTTGTACAGTGGTGCTATATAAAACAATAAATAATAATAATAAATCTAAGGTACATTTTACATTTGGCTTGATATAGTTTTATACTTGACAGAGCATTGTCTCACCCATTGTGTCACCCTTTTAAAATATCATACTAGAATTTCTAGCATTATATTGTAAAAACCCCAGAAACAAATATATTTTGTTAGTGTTACATGTTCATAAACAACGTGTGTTCCAATCTTTAGCTAACAACCCAAGAAACCTTATTTGATGTTCTTATTTTTGCAATTTTTTAAAAATATTGTAAGCTTTGTATGACATATTCTAGCCTAAAGAAATTAAATCCATTTTATTATAGACATTTTTACTGTAACACATTGTACTTTATTTTTTAGACTGCCTCAGTGCCCTCGGCAATGTGCCTCAGTATGTCAACCTATGTCAGTGATGTAGCAATTTCTTTGTAAGCCTTGTAGCTAGCTACCTAGAATGTTATGACATACTATGAATTCCACAGACAACAGCCTGTTCTAAAAGAAAACATTAATGTAAATGTAAAAAAAAAGGTTTTTTTCATCTACAAAAACCAAAAAGTTTTTTTTATCACTTTTAGTAGAAAAAATCCTTAATTCATTTATCACTGTATCTAGGTTTCACAATATAAAGAGTCTGGGTTTATTGGTAACCAGTTTCGGTATATACTATATTTGCTTGATTATAAGACGAGCCTTATTATAAGACGACCCCCCCCCAAAATTTGAATATTAATTTAGGGAAAAAAGAAAGCCTGAATATAAGACTACCCTATAGTAGGGGGAAGAAGATTGTCATGTGATGGTGATGATGTGAAAGCAGCGGTGCATCAGTGGCTACACGTTCAAAGAAAAGTGATGTAATTAGTTTTTGATGTCATTTGTTTTGAAATAAATAGTGTGGAAACTTTTTGAACATCTCTCGTGTATATTTATATAAATACACTCACTGGCCACTTTATTAGGTACTCCTTGCTAGTACCGGGTTGGACCCCCTTTTGCATTCAGAACTGCCTTCATTCTTCATGGGATACTTTCTATAAGGTGCTGGAAAAATTCCTCAGAGACTTTGGTCCATATGGACATGATGGCATCACACAGTTGCTGCAGATTTGTCGGCTGCACATCCATGATGCGAATCTCCCGTTCCACCACATCCCAAAGGTGCTCTATTGGATAGAGCTCTGGTGACTGTGGAGGTGACTGTAAAGTGAACTCATTGTGTGAAGAAAGATATATATGTATATATGTGTGTGAAGAAACAATATAAAGTGAAAAATACAAACACTGGATTAAGTATTAAATATATGTAATTTATTGATTAATTAAACAAATTAAATATAAGAAGATAGTAAAAAGACAAACAACATATATGTTAGGTATATTAAAGTAGAAAACACATAAGTATACAAGGGAAAAAAACCTTTTTTTTCTTTTTCTTAAAGGGATGGACATGGTTAGCAACAATACTCAGGTAGGCTGTCACGTCTAAACAATGCTCAATTGGTACTAAGGGCTGCAAAGTGTGCCAAGAAAATATCCTCCACACCTTTACACCATCACCACCAGCCTGGACCACTGATACAATGCAAGATGGATCCATGCTTTCATGTTGTTTAGGCCAAGGTCTGACCCTGCCTTCTGAATGTCGCAGCTGGAATCGAGACACATCAGACCAGGCAACGTCCTTCCAGTCTTCCATTGTCCAATTTTGGTGAGCCTGTGCGAAATGTAGCCTCACTTTCCTGTTCTTAGCTGACAGGAGTGGCAACCAGTGTGATCTTCTGCGGCTGTAGCCCATCTGCCTCTGGGACCAGTCTGCCCATTCTCTTTTGACCTCTGACATTAACAAGGCATTTTTGTCCACACAACTGCCGCTCACTGGATATTTTCTCTTTTTCTGATCATTCTCTGTAAACCCCAGAGATGGTAGTACGTGAAAATACCAGTGGATAGGCAATTTCTGTAATTCTCAGACCAGCCCGTCAAAGTCACTTAAATCCCCTTTCTTCCCCATTTGGATGCTGGGTTTGAACTTTAGAAAGTTGTCTTGACCACGTCTACATGCCTAAATGCATTGAGTTGCTGCCATGTGATTGGCTGATCAGCTATTTGTGTTAACAAGCAATTGAACAGATATATATATATATATTATATATATATATATATATATATATACCTTCTCTCTCCCTCTAGAGAATGAATGTGAAAGATAATTTAACTACATGACAGGAGGCTTCATATTTTGCTTATCTGAGAGAAGAACTTGCTGACCTTGGTTCATAGGGACTTCTGTCTACTCCTTTGTTAATAGAAGGTTCTGAGGAGTTTAAAATGTACACAATACATTTTACATTTGCAGGTTCTCACATGAATTTCCAGGCTACTTCTATATTAATGAACATACAAGGTGCTTTGTGAGTCTTAGCATGAGCAACGATTATTGTTTTTAGTAAACAGACCTCTCTGTGTGACACTTTATATAGACCTATCTTTAGATGCGTGCAGCCATATCATCTGGAGGTAGTAATTATCTTTTGGGCTGTCCTTCTTGCACTGACTAAATTTGTTAACTGTTTTTTTTCCCCTCTATATTTCACCCTCATTTTAGCTTACAGTTTCACTATTTTCTTTCTTTTGCAGTATCTCCTGGAGAGACTCTGCATGTTTAGCAGAAACCACGTCCCCCATGCTTCTTGTACATTGTGTTGTTTTTTATGCTATTTATGGACTAGAACATGAGGTGAGTTGTTATAATTCCTTATTTTAGATGGTGACTTGAGGGTGAGACATAAGTGTTATGGTGATGCTACTCTATGTCATCATGCACTCAGCATGAATGTATAAGAATATAATTTGTATATAGGTGTAAAATTAAACACAAAGGTGACTGTTAGCCTTCAATATGTATTGATTACTTGGTTAGCGGTAAGATGTGTAGGAATCACCAGTGTGGGTAAAGTTTCTACAAGTTGTGCAGACCGCTGGTTCAGAGCTCTCTTCAGTGTGTCTCTATGTTAAGACTTCTCCAAGATGTTTTTGGACAACCTACCTCAATAAAACTGTGTGCAAGTGTACCTAGAAGAACTGATGCTGCTTTGAAGGTGGTCAAAACAAATATTGATTTGATTTACATTTTACTTCTATTCAATCACTTTGCATTTTGTTTAATGATAAAAATAAAACATTAACATGTCTATGTTTAAAGCATTCTTACTTCATAGTATACAGTATATGATATTCATATCAAATCTTTATTAACTACCAAGGCAGGGGTAAGATGTCCCATGGGTAGATAGTTAAATCTCATCTACATACAGTAGTTATTCTTGTGCACTTTGGGCTTACTGTTTTTTTCTGATTCTTTCATCATCTACTCTATAGCAAGAAGATATTTTTTAGTAAACTTGATAACTCGGGGGAACATGAATACATCCTCAGATCTCATGAGTTACTGAGCAGCAAGGAGAAAGGTTTATTTCGTTCATCTCAGAACATAAATTTATGATAAGAGTTTTGGATGAGTCACGCTCGGCTGGTTTTGAGGCAGAATAGAGAACAAAATTCAGCTTCTGCTTCAGTTTGCAAAGCACTACCATTTTTCATGCGCCTGAAATAACCAGGCATTATTCAATCTCTCTCTTGGCACAGTTGAAAAAAAAACTATAAAAATAAGTATAAATATAGTTAGTGGCAAAAAGAAGAAAGGGTAGATGTAAACTATTCAGGTGGTATTCCTCTACTGTGTGTATACCCAATGTGTTTTCATCAAGCTGTCTGACCAATGTGCCCAAGGGTGGAATAATATTTGACATAAATTATTTATGTTGATTTACTGAATATAAGTGATACCTTCAAGAGCGCTTCACTGCACGGGATCAATTATGAAAAGCCACTGGTACTATGGGCAGCAGAGAATTAAAAAAGGAGGAGGGTCATAATTATTAGAAAACTTCAATGCACATATTTGCACTCATAGCCTCTTTGGATACTTTCATAAATAAATATTCAAGTGACAAATGTGAATGAAGCTATGAACTCCTTAAATTGTTGAGTCCCAGAGTATTTCTTTGGGGGCAGATATACCTTAGGATTGAGTTTATGAGGACTAAGGATTTTAATAGATATAGGAATCGTATTTTTGTTTTTCAATAATAACATATGTGTTGCTTGGTTAACCCTTGGTTGCCCACTATTACTTCAGCAATGTACATATTTATATAACATTATCATATCCCCTCTAAGCCGCCATTTCTCTAATGTGTACAAATTTAACTTTCTAGCCTTTCTTTTTAACTAAAACTTTCCATCCCCCTTATTAGTTTTGTGGCCCTGACCTTTCTCTTGTCCCATAATGTCTTTTTTAAGACGCCTAGAGTTGAACTGCATATACAAGGTGGGGTCTTACAATGGACCTTTAAAGAGGCAGAATAATATCATCCTCCCATGAGTCAATACTCCTCTTAATACATGCCAATATCTTATTTGCCTTAGCAGTAGTGCACAGTGCCAGCTAGCAGCTGCAAAGCCTATTGTCTACAATTACTCCCAAATCTTTTTCCCCAAGGAAACACCATTTAAATGATATGTTGCTTCTTTATTATTATACCCAAAATGGATAATTATACATTTGTCTATGTTGAATCTCATTTGCCATTTATCAGCCCAGTTACCAAATGTATTCAAATCCTCTTGCAGTGAAGACACATCTAGGTCAGCCTTTATTACCCTACTTAATTTTGTGTCATTAGCAAACACTGAAACCTGGCTCCCTGTGCCTACTGGGAGATCATTAATAAACGATTTAAAAAGAAGCGGACCCAAGATCTCTGAGGTACTCCACTTATTACATCTGTCCAGTTTGAGAACTTCCCATTTACCACCACTCTTGACAAAAGCTTGAGAAACACGCGAAGAGGCAAAATCCTGGCTACTCCATAGGCATTCCCTAGAAGTTTCACATGAGGAAGTACCTGTGGAATAAGTAATACAGAGTTTTTTTTACACATACTCATCCTTGTAAAACTATAATATAATGTGTATGTGATTGAATCCTACTATTTCACTAGAATTATATTTTAATATGGGATTATGATTTAATCATTTTAAAATTATTTGAATGCTGTTTTTAATGATTTAGTGGGAAAGTAAAGTGACCCCAATACCCAAGCACCCTTCTGTATTATTTTTATGATATGGGAATAGTTTGGCTTGAGTTAGCTCTGGTTTAATTATCTGTTTGATATTTTTCCCTAGTGTTACATACAGTAGAGATGTAAAATTTCCAGAAATTTTGAAGTCATGGAAAAAACTTTTTTTTCCCCGGAAAAAATTGAAATTTTCAGAAAAATTTATTTTGTTACACTGGGAACATGAAATGCAGTGTATATAAAAGTATCATGCTTAAAAAATAAAAGCACAGCTTATTCACTAAATAATAAACTAAATTTGCTTTTTAAAACTTTAGTTTTTGTTGCAAATGGAACAACAAGGTCTGTGTATATTAAAAACATTTCAATTATTCTTAATACCCCCCCCAAAAAGCAACAAAATAAATGAAGAAACCATCAACACGAAAAAAAAAGAACAAAAGGAGGATCTCTAATCCTCCTCCATAAAATGGACTGGAAGAGCGATCATAATCACCTGATCAGATTTGCACCTTAGCACCAACTGCGAATGGAAAAGTTAACCCCTTCAGGACTGGGTTTTTGATACTAGGGTGGCGCTAAAAGACCGGAGCCGTTGTTTTTGTGTTTTTGCTACGTCTTTCTTCAACTGTAATTTCACTCTTATCAATTAGTGCACCCACACAAATCATATATTGTTTTTTTTCAGCACAAGTAGGGCTTTCATTTGAAACCATATTAAGCTGGGTAGTACATTGTCTTGTTTGCAATAAACTGGAAAAAGTGGGGAAAACATGAATAAAATGCATTTTTTACAGTTTTGTATATATACAAATTGTACACACATTGAACCAATGGTAAAAAATTATCCAAAATATATTCATTAACTTGTCCTGATTTGGAAACCACCCAACATGGCCAGGATTTTTATCTATTTTGACCAGTATAGGGCAAATATTGCAAGGCATGCATCACGTTTTTGAAATGTAATTTTTTTCAAATTTGGCATGGTAGTCTAATAACTTCAATAGTTGTCACAGATACTGATTATCCCCCCAAAATTATATGTTTATGAACAGTAGATAAGTCAAGGTGTACAACTAGGGTCATTGTGACACTTTTCAAACAGGGATTTTATCGCCAATTGCTGCCAAATTTTGAGGTATTTTTATATTTTTTTGCATATGTTGCAATGTTGCTTTAGATTTTATATTATATTTTGTATAGAATATGTGCAACTGCAGAAAAAAACACCA